>PISX010000448.1:247385-282989 GCA_004024625.1 Mellivora capensis | reverse complement strand
GAAAGGATATATTTGAATCACATTTTGTTACCATCAGGTATAAAATTAGAGTTCCACTGGAGAACATATTGTTTGGATTATGGATGGGGAAAGGGGATTTGGCTAACCAAACTTTCCCATTTCTGGCAAATTCCGTAGAGCATAGTGAATATGAATTTTTATGTAACTAGAATACAATGAGTTGATCTAACACGAAAACCATGCTGCACATAATTAAATGCTTCTTTTATGATTCCAGAGGCCCATTAGGATCTTGTAAGGCCACTCAATAATCATTTTTATTAACAAAATGCAGAAATGAAAAAAAAAAACAGTTAATACTGATTTCCACTTGATAGAGATAATGGTGTGTCTACACAGGTATCTGTTCTTACGAGAGTTGATTAATGTAACTTGAAATGAGAAAAATAAAAAACTAGGAGATCATTGTCCTAGAAACTGATATCTGAAGTCATCATTCTTAAACTCCACCAAATTTGTAAGATATAATCAGTCCAGAATACTGCTTGTAAATTTGGAATTATTTGATTAATTGAAAAAAGTCTGGAAAAATACACAAAAGTATTTAACAGTCAGGTGCTATCTAGGTGGCTGGATTATAGATAATTTATTTTCTTCCCTTTTCTGTTATTTTATAAATTATGTACAATAAACATATTACTTTCACAATCAGGAAAATAAAGTTACTTCTGCTTTGATGAAAGGAAACAATTATTCTCTGATTCTGCTCTTCTTACTAATTAGAAACAATTAATACATGGAACCCAGTATAATAATTGGGCCTCGTGACAAGTCAGACATGAAATACAGGAAAAATCTATTAGAAACAATAGATTAAAGCTTCTAGTTGAGTTCTGCAAGGACTCTTAAGAATCTTGCTACACTCCAAAACGTTGCAAATACCACTCTTCTGCATCATGATCCATGGTCCTGGCACTCTCCAGCTGCAGCCAACCTCCAGATGCTAGGGCCATCAGGATGACCAGTTTAATGGGGGAGGGTGGGGTGGTGTCCTTGTAAGAGCATGGTGCCCCCGTTTGTGTTAAATCAAGGCTCAGACAGAGGTGTCACTTTGCTAATGAATGGCACATCCAAAAGAGAGCCTACAAATAATTTCTAAAAGCAACAGATTGGAAATTACTAGGATAAGTTGATAAACTATTTGTGCTACAGCTGACAATCACTTGGTAAAGCAACTTTATAATATGCATGGCTGAGTTTAGTTGGAGATTCACAGGAAATACCATTTGAAACTGAATGCTACAAGTAAATGTATCATACGTTCCTTTAAAAAAACACAACAGAATTGGCTTCAAAACTAAGCCAATGGTTTTCCAATAATTCCAGGAACTAAATATATATGTTCATTAAATTATTTTCTATAGAACTCTTAATATCATTAATATCACAACTTTTAAATTGCTTCCAAGCATAATAAACATAAGGACAATATCTGAAATTTAAACTCGGACACTGGAAAGGCCGTAAAAGCCAAAACGTGCACAGTTTTTCAAGAAGAATAAAAATGGTGTATTTCTCTTCCGCAAGTCAACAGTTTTAGATTATTAATTAGAGCATGAAAATAGGTAAAATAAAACTTCAGTTAACAGGACTAATTTGAGGACAGGAAGATTTTTGTTTGTTTCAACTTTCTGGTTAATTGGCAGACAACTAGGAAATGCTTTTTGTTCAAAATATTTCCAAAGTAGTTTCTTTTCCTAATTTTAAAACATTTAACCATTCTCAATGATTCAGCAGGTCAGTGTCATCAGGTATAGATATCCCCCAGGGCATATTCTCCATTTTTACTAAAGCAAAACTATCTTGTTTTCTGAATATCTATTTCTGAAAATGGGAAGTGGGATGTGTGCGGTAGGTAGGGTGGGGTGTGCGGGAGGGGGTCAACTAGGGGTGCGGAAATGTGAAGGTCAGTTAATTCAGGCTTCTGGTTAGTTGGGTTCCAGGTAGCTAAGCCATCACCAAACATGAATTCAGTGTCTGGAACGAGGCAATCTGATTCCTAGGAAACACGAGAGCCTACAAGGGGAGCCCCCAACGGTCTAACTTTGTTGGTATTCTCTACCTTACGTCATTCCATCTGGGTGACTTGGTTTGCTGGTCTTCTCTGGGGGAAACCCATATCACTGTGTCCATCTAAAAATTATGGTCTCTGAACTCATGGGGTTGAGTTTATTTTGATTTGATTCTACAGCCATGTCATTTCAACTCAGGCTTAAGGAGCAGGCAGCCACATGTGGATGTCAAGAATGAAGAAACATTTGCTTTTCTGTCTCTTGGACTTGCTGCCTTGGATTGTCTTTTCTATAAAAACCTTTAATTCCAGTTTCTGATATCTTAGTTGCTGAAACCTTTACTTTGCCCTCTCGCCATGACCTAGAGAGTTTATCTCCAAGCAGGTTTGGAGAGTCTGGGTAGGAATGATGGGGCTGATTTACACATACTGTGCTTTAACACTGATGAGTTAATTTCCTCTCTCTCTTGATTATACCTTTTCCTTAAGCCAAATACATACATACATATGTATACATGTATGTGTGTATGTACACACACACACAAATAATCTTGGTTATTCCCTGATTATTCCTTTCTCCTCCCTTAAGAGGGAGTGGGATAATTTAGGACATGGGTTTCTGAGCTTTCTGGAACTATGGGTCCTTGCGCACTGCTCTTAAGGAATGATAAGCCCTGGTCAGACTCAAGCCAGGACCTGGACGTTGTATAGGAGGTCTGAGGAAATCATGGCTCCTGGCTCCCACGAGACTCTGCTGACCATTCTCCAAGTCCAGCTTTTAGGAAACATAGAATAAAAAGCAAAATCTCCCCAAAGTAGGGTCCAAGAGATCAACCTAGTAAGTTCAATCCTGCATAATCCTCCCCGAACTGCAGGACTGACTAAATTGTTCTGTGATACAGGTACACTGACACCCAAAACTACAGTGATTTGGTGACGAGGGGTATTTTATATTTCATTTGGAGTCTGGAGAACAGGCATTACAATAATTTGAGGCCCTGTTCCAGGAGAATTATCTGCTATTAATTTTGTTCCATAGACTTCCCTTTTCCTACTAGGCTTCAATCTGTAGCTAATATTATAATCAAGTCTATATCCCCTAGTTTGTGCCTCAGCGTCCGCCCCTACTGAGGAAGACCTGGTACGTGTCTTAGGCGAAGCACACAGGTAAGACAGCGCACTCTGGTGCTCTCTACTTGACTCGTTCGGGAACACACAGTTCAGATGAACTGAGCAGCCCCGTTACAGGCGCACAGGTGGGCACCACTCCCTCCATCACAGGGAAACAGCTTTCCTGCAGGTGTCAGGGGCATTTGGTCGAGATTACAGCTGCTTATGGGAGTTTCTGACAGACACGTCCTTGTCCTGACAGAAAACCCTCCCTGGGACTGAAGTACACATTCTGCAGATCCCTTGCCTTTGCCCAAAGGGTTCCAGGGAAGGAATCAGGCCTGAGGGAGGTCTGAGGCCCATCGTCAACAATTCTCACCCCACCTCACAAACTGTAATAACCTTGTCAAGCACTAGTTAGTTAATCTGCATAGCACTCTTGGAAGGAAAGTGAGCTCCGGTATTGAGTTTAAAAATCCGTTAATTAATTATTAGTTAACTAATTATTTTTTACTGGGGTAAGATATATATAATATTTACCATTTTTAAAGTACATTCACATTGTTGCACAACCATCGCCACTATTCATCTCCAGAAATTTTTCATTTTCCCAAAGTGAAACTACCCATTTAACACCAACTCCCCATTCTCCTCTATTCCCAAACCTTGGCACCCTTCATTCTATTTTCTGGCTATAAGCCTAAAAACTCCAGACACTTCACATAAGTGGGATCATACAATACTTGTCATTTTGTGTCTGGCTTATCTCATTTAGTTTCTTCAAAGTTCATCCAGGTTGTGACATGTGTCAGAATTTCGTATCTTTTTAAGGCCAAATAATATTCCGTTGTATGTACATGCCCCATTTTCCTTACCCATTCATCCACTGAGAGACGTTTGTGTTGCTTCCACTTTTTGGCTACTGTGAATAACGTTCTAGGAACATCTGTCCAAGCTCTGCTTTCAGTTCTTTTAGGTATATACCCAGAAGTGGAATTGCTGGATCCTGTGGTAATTCCATGTTTACTGTTTTGAAAAACTCATACTGTTTGGTATTTAGGTGGTTTTTTTTAAAATTCATAAGCTTAATTGTCTAATGCAGATTTAGGTTGAGAGCAAAACTGAGTGGAAAGGAGAGAGGGTTCCCATACCCCCCCACCTCCCCACCCCTGTCCCCACACAAGCATGACTCTCTAAGCACTCGGTGATTTGAGCGCTTCACCCCAGCCGCAGGGAGTGATCTTGGCAGGCTCTGCCAGGTCGGGCAGGAGCTCTAGGCGGCGAGTCACCTGAGGTGAGTCACCTAGGGTGTCCGAACAGCCTCCTTCCTTCCCTGCCTGCACTCATGCAACTGACTGCCATCAAAGGTCATCCCCACAGGAAACCTGACGTGTAAACATGGGCACTCACAGATGCCAAAGCAGGAAGGCGATTAAGGAGGGTTTGATCCAATCTACTTCTTCCATATCATGGAGAAGACGCTTCATACACTCAAAACTTTGCTTCCAAGAATGCTGTGCAGAATAACTCATTAATGCTTGACAGAGATGTTATATTTTGTGAGGGTGGAGCAAGAAAACACAGTTACCTCACTCACAACTCTATCAGCCCTCTTACCCGCCGAGTTAGCGCCCACAAGACAGCTCCGGATTAATTCCTTACAGAACTCTTTCAACACCTACCAGTTTTTTGCTTGATTTATCTGATTCTGTGATTTTCATTTGACTTTGTTTCTTTAAAGATTTTAAAATTTATATATTTGACAGAGAGAGATAGCGAGAGAGGGAACACAAACAGGGGGAGTGGGAGAAGGAGAAGCAGTCTTCCCACTGAGCAGGGAGCCTATTGTAGGGCTCAATCCCAGCACCCTGGGATCATGACCTGAGCTGAAGGCAGATGCTTAACAACTGAGCCACCCAGGCGCCCCGTGATTTTCATTTTAAATACAGGGCCTTAAATCTATCTCCAGGATTTTTGGTTCTGCCAATGGCGAGGCAATAGATAAGCTCCTTCATTATGTCTGCTTTGGAACTGCTTTATTAACAGCAATTAGTCTCGATTCCTGTGAGTTCTAATAAAAGAAACTGCATGTCCTAAGTGCCACTGAATGAACATTTACCATACCAAGTAAAATATTATAAATCACAATGCTTATCCACAGATTGAAAATGCCCAGAAATTTCTCATACATTTCCTGGACAGCATCACTCATACTATTTTTATACTCACGCCAACTCAATGAAACAAAAGAAAAATGTTTAAAATTCTTACAATGAAAGCTAGAAATATACAAAATGCATATATATTCATAGGCACATATGTACATTTGCATGTATGCTCACATATATCCAAATGCACATTTGTTGAGCCAAAATCTTCCACTCTTTTCCATTAACATGGAATAAATTGCTCTTGTCCTCAGTGGAGAGGTGATTGGCTTATTCCGAAGCTAACCCTGATCCTCAAACTATGTCACTCCTGAGAACTTAAAACCCCACAAAAACCTGGACTTGATGACTCGGACTATTAATTAGAGATGCACCTCACTTCCCTCATGCGTCTTGTAAATCAAGTCCCATCTAAGTGTATGAGAGGAAAGATAAGACTCGATGATTCACTCTGAAAAGCAGCGATAGATTTCTCAACGCAGGAGAAAAAAGGATTTTCCCTTTTGGGTATCTAAAAACACGATGAGCGTGCCTGAGAAAGGACTGTAGCTGTCATTTTCGCTTGATACAGCGCAGTCAGTCACCCTCGTTATAAATTCAAGGGCAAAGAATGACTGGTACCATTGACTAAAGCCGGCACAGAATATGGCATCTACTTGCCTGGACTTTCAAATGTGACGGTGCCGAGAGGACCTTAAAACTCTCTTTTCTTGAGAGATGAGTTGATAAATTCAGTAAAGCACTAACTATCTTAATTTAGTGGCATTTAATACTGAATACTTAATACATTTTTTTCCTCCCTGTATCGTCCATCTTTTCAGTGACACTTGAATTGAAGCAGTGATTCTCAAAGTGGAGTCCCTGGACCCCCTGCCTCAGTATCACCTGGAAACTCATTAGCAAAGCAACTTCCCAGCCTGCCCCAGGTCTGCAGAATCAGAAATTCTGGGCACGAGGCCCAGCAAGCTGTCCTTTAACAAGCCCTCCAGGTGATTCTGATGCAAACGAAAGATCCACTGAATTAAGGAGCCACCAATATGCAGATTCTATCCCCTGCTCCCTTCCTCAATTAGAATTTTCAAGATACTTTGTTGAAAGAAAGGTCACCCATGGGGGTTTCAGCTACTTGCTATTATCACCTGAGAAAATTCTTACCATTGTTTGGTTTGAGGAAAGTAACCTTGGTCAAAACTTACATGTAATTTTTCCAGGCTCTGTGCTGGCTTCGAGTCTTAGGATGCTGGGAACTGGGCAAAGGGAGAGATGAGAAGGTTACAGCAATCCATTCAGACATGGACCCCAAAGCTTTGCAGGGCAACCTTGTGACAGGTCAATGAGTGTCCACCTGAATGGGGGTGGAAGAGCTGTCCATTAGCAAAGCAAACCTCGCACCTTAATGTTTCTCCCTCCCTCCTGCCATCCTGCTCACCATAAACAGAATATGATAAAATAGTCCATAGGATTAGTGCCTGGGCTCAATCCTATTCCCTGAGCATTTCTTGAAGGTGAGTATCCTTAACCAGGGACTCTTTTGAACCCAAAAGCAGTTTGGAGATGGGTCACTGTTCAACCTCATGAATGTTTTTCTTTCAAAAAACCAGAACACCTTGTTTTAGAAGACACATGTAATTGCGGTAACAGGAATATGCAGGAAGCAAGTGATAAATTCAGGAACTCTGACTGAAATGAGATGATTCTCTGATGCCTTAAATGTTTATTTTTGTTTATTTTTTAATTTTTCTTAGATTTTATTTATTTGACAGACAGATTGCAAGTAGGCAGAGAGGCAGGCAGAAAGAGGGGGAAGCAGGCTCCCCGCTGAGCAGAGAGCCCAATGCGGGGCTCGATCCCAGGACCCTGGGATCATGACCTGAGCCGAAGGCAGAGGCTTAACCCACTGAACCACCCAGGTGCCCCTTAAATGTTTATTTTTAATACTCTTTTCTGATGATAAATTGATACATGCTTATTGTAGAACATTCGGAAACTATGGGGAAGCATAAGGAAAAAGTACCAAGAAACAGACTTAATTGTTGAGAATAGACCAGAGAGGAGGTGGCTGGAGGGATGGGTGAAATAAGGGGATTAAAGAGCACACCGTTGTGATGAGCGTCGGGTGGTGTATGGAAGTGTTGAATCCCTATACTGTACACCTGAAACTAAGATAACACTGGATGTTAACTAACTGGAATTTAAATAAAATGAAAAAAAGAAAAAAGAAAGGTCAACTATAACTTTGGCACTGATACATCACTAATGATATTTCGTTGTATAGTTCCACAACCCCTTAACTGAATCTCCCAAGTTTCAGAATGTTTTGGAATTCAGAATTGTTTGGATTTTAAAACTATTTGGGTGCAACAACCATTTATCACATAACATTCCATCACGGTCTGGAGCAGCACATATTTCATAATATCTCTACAGCAAAACAGACGCGTATTCTTATAAAATTGGATAAAATAGAATCTCACATTAGCTCCAGCCAGGTATTTCTAAAACCAAAGAAATTACAAAAACAAAACAAAAACAAAAACAAAAACAAAGACAAAAACCCCTCCAAAACTCAAACTGGGAATAAGAGATTGTGGACCAGTATTCCTTTCAGAAACACAAAATATTCAAAGTTTTGTTTTTCTTCTTTTTTTTTCATTTAAAAAAAGATTTTATTTATTTATTTATTCATTTATTTGAGAGACAGAGTGAGAGAGCGAGTGAGAGTGAGAGAACACAAGCAGGGAGAGAGGCAGAGGGAGAGGGGGAAGCAGGCTCGCCACTCAGCAGGGAGACTGAAGCAGGACTTGATCCCAGGACGCTGGGATCATGTTCTGAGCAGAAGGCAGCTGCTTCGCCAACAGAGCCATCCAGGTGCCCCTCAGAGTTTTGTTTCTATTTTTCATTTGATGTTAAATGACAGTGAGCATTTCCCCAAGTTATTAAAAACACTTCAAAAACATGTTTTTCAATGTTTGGGTGATATTATACTCCAAAGAAAAGAGTTTTATGTAATGATTTCTTTTTGGGAATTACAGTTTTTGTTGTTGTTAATGCAAATAAGACATTGGGGGACATATTTGAATATCAGATGGCCTGAATTTCTTAATACTATCTTAGGTAGATCCTTAAAAAGAATTACTGGATCAACTAGTGTGATCTTTAAGGGTCTCGATGATTTTCCAGAAAAGCTATACCAATTTATACTCCTAACACAGCATGAGTGCCTGGTTAATTTGTTTAATTACCCACATTATCATAGGCATGGAAAAAAATACACTTGCATCTCATACATCTTAACAAAGCTCTAATCAATGATAATCATGCTTAGGAGATTTTATTTTTGTTTTTCTTACACAGAAGATAGTGAACAGCTCACCATCTTTGACACAACAAGAGAGAATGGGATCAATGTGAGTTTACCCTCAAGTGGAACCTCATAAAGCAGACTGAATCCCATCTGGGCAATGATAGAGTTGTCACTTGTCCATGGGGTCTTAACTTGGAAAAAGGTATAGGGGCGGGTATGGGAATAATTCAGACGTCATCATGATAAGACAAATAATCAGAAGTTAATTATTTGTGGGCTAATTAATTCTGTTTCTAGGCTCCTGAGAACTTGTGTTTCTCTTCCTTTTGGTGTTTTGTATTTCTTGGACGTGTTGTTGCTGCTCAGCAGCCACCAGAAAGAGATGTGAAGACAAACTCATCAGACAAGCTCATAATAATGAGTGCTAGGCCTTCTGAGTGCTTACGGTGTGTCAACTCTGGTCCTGGGTGCGAAATGGGTATCATCTCGTTGAGTGCTAAGGGCACTGGTTTCAAAATCAGTAGCTGCAAAGTTTGAAAGTATGTGCTCACTCATCAATCACCCTTCCACCCTAATAAGTTTGGAGGAATTACAAGTTTAGAATTTCAAAGACCCATCCAAGCCTAGGCTCTTATTACCATGACCCCAAGTATGACTACAAACCACAAACTTTACCTTTATGCTTTTTTGATCAACACCCTCTACAATATCTATCCAAAGCAGGGGGAAATGATATAAATAAAACACAAGGAAACTCTAGATAATAATAAACACTTGGAAAGTCCTGTCTGTACAGGAGGGAGGCCTCTTACAGTATAATAGAGAGTTAGGAGTCTGTCCTGTAACACAAAACAGGGTATATGCAGAGAAGACACAAAGATACACCCATAATGCATACTTCAGAAAACAAACACACACACACAGTCTTCCCAGATGTGACTACAAATTGGTAATGATAACATCAGGACTCACAACCTCAAGTTTCTTTTCATTTATAGCTTTGGCTAATAATTTTTCTTTCTCTTTTCCCTATATATGTATTTAATCTTACAGGATAATTGATGTAGAGAATGCTAACATTTTCGTAGGCGTCTACAAGAAAACTGAAGAGATACTTCCTTATTATATGGAATGAAAATAACATCACTCTTTTCCTTGTCTATAAACTCAATTTCTCAAGAGTAGAATATAGTATATTCTATAAAACGGCTGAGGTTCAGAGAGAGAGAGAGAGAGAGAAAGAAAGAAACACACAAAAAAATTCCATTTTATTTTGGGAGTGTGTCAAGTTGATCTTCCCAATAATCTTATCTTAGTAAGGGATGTTTTTATCAAAATTACCAAAAGACCAAAAGACAAAAGATGTATCAAGAAGTGAATCATTTCCTTCACTGTGGCTTCTCTTTATAATTTAAGTAACATTCTCGTGACAGGTAGGTGTCAAGTGAGTAGAATGGCTCCTACATGATTTTTCTTTGCCACAATCATATATGTGGTTAATTTTCTAAGTATAATAGGACTATGGGGTGTGAAAAATAAAAGCAGTAATAGAGGAAATGACCCCTCAAAGAACATACTTTGTTTTTTCCCAAATGCCTAATTGCTTGGGGGAAAATACAAAAAATAAAATAAGCCACCTACTAATAACAGAAAATGATTACCAGAAACTCTTTATATACTCAAACTGCACAACTAACATTTCTAAAGTTAATTACAAATTTGGATTCTCTCATTTTAAAAATATACTTCGAAGCAACCCACTTCTGTTTTAATGCTGAACCGAAGTCTGTGCAATTGGCACATTATCAAAGTAAAAAAAATGCGTTGCTTGAACAAAGTTACCACTTTCAATGTCACTAAATCTTGAACTGCAAAATACCACAAGCTAAAAACTAGTAATACCATGTGGTTATGTCATCTTACATTTACAAAGGAATGTATAGTTTCCCAAGCCCTAAGAGGCTGAGACCTCTGTTATCACAGCAGCTTTGTTATCTTGGGGAGGTCATTCGAGCCTCCGAGCCTAACACCTTTCACAGGTTCTTGGGAGGATTAAATGAGAATGTATACCTAAAAATTTTTTGCAAATTATAAGATATATGTAAAATGTGGGGTATCATTGTTCTTTTTACTAGTGACTCTGTAAGGCATAAATCTATCAATCCTCATTTCATAGTTAAGGAAACTGACAACAGGAACAAATAGAAGAAAAAAAAAAAAGTGCCAAGTTAGGAGATTCAAGTTCTGTCTCTAAGTTGGCCACAAACTGGCTAGGTGACTCTCTGTGACTTTTTTCTTCAGTAAAATGAACGGGTAGGATGAGGTGATTTTACGGTCTTCTTGAAGCCAATGGTTCTGTAATCTGGGACTCGGCCATGCCATGGTAGTGAGAAGGCAGCCCTTAGAAAAAGTCTTTGGGAGCAGTCCCTCCTGGAGGCCAAGTGCAGCAGCCATCCATTTGAGACCTCCAGTGCTGGGATGGGGTGGCGTCCCTAAGCAGTCTCCCAGCTCCCAGGATAGGAATGGCGTTAGTGAACTCATTTTACTGGATTAAGGGGAGGTTGGAGGATACTAGGTGAATGGCCAGGGACCCCGGGGCACAGGAAGTAGGTACTGGAGGAGCTTGAAACAGTAGCTCTTTATTAACTGGTACGGACGTTTCACATACTAACTCGTGTTGTCAAATAAGTCTATACCGCTGTACTGTCAATCTTGCTAACAGCCCCATCATTATCTGGTTCTCAGTTTCAAAGAGATGGCCCCTTCTGTGGGCCATGCACCTTTCTTTTCTTTTTTTTTTTTTTAAGATTTATTTATTTATTTGACAGAGAGAGATCACAGTAGACAGAGAGGCAGGCAGAGAGAGAGAGAGGGAAGCAGGCTCCCTGCTGAGCAGAGAGCCCGATGCGGGACTCGATCCCAGGAACCTGAGATCATGACCTGAGCCGAAGGCAGCGGCTTAACCCACTGAGCCACCCAGGTGCCCCCCATGCACCTTTCTTGACTGAACTCCTACAGTGCTGGGGAGACAGATGTGAAAGGGCTACTTTTTTTTTTTTTTTGAAAGGCTACTTTCTGAATTATGAGTGCACATCGTGGTCACACGGGACACTTTAAAAAGACTGGAGCCACTGACTTCGGTCTCTACTAATGATACTCTACCAGCACGAACACAACTTTCTGCGATGACAAAAATACTCCGTATGTGTGCTGTTCAATATGGCAGCCACCAGCCACATATGGTTATTGAGTACTCACACTCGGTAAGTGCGACTGGGCAATGGAGGAACCGAATTTTAATTTTAACATATTTAAATTCAATTTAAATAGCCACACGTGGTTAGCAGTTACCTTATTAGACACTGCAGCTCTAGGCTGCTTTACATGCTGGTTCTCTTGGACATATTTCAGACCCCAGGAGCCCATTCTGGACAACGCTCATTCGAGAAGTTTTTACTGACCTTCTCCTGGGGCTGGGCACCATTTAAGTGTCTTAAAACAATGGTGAATGAGAGCCATGGACACTTCCTGCCCTCATTGTGTTTCTCAGCTAGACTGATTTCCGAAGACCTCACAAAGCCTTGAAGTGGTTCACAGGACTGTGCTTAGGAAAAGGTGGGTGAGTAGATATGGTAATGCTACACTAAGCATGAAAGCACAGCTTTTTCATTTCTTCATATTTACTGTTAGGGAAGCTGGGGGAAAGTTTAAAAAGAGATAGCTGGATGATTACTGTTCATTCACTTACAAGTAAAGTAACATATCCCAGGTATGGGAAATTATCTGTAATTCCCTTTTGCACAAACATAAATTCACTTAAAAGTGAGGGCGACCTGCATTCTTAAGCCCAAGGAAAAGTAAATGGTATTTAATTATAGCAACAATCATAAAGGTACTTGTGGATTTTGAGCTTCAAGCGGTGGGCAAGGGAACATTTATACCAATTAGTAGTGAAATGATCAGGTTTTCGTGAAGGCATCTCTTATATAAGTGAGGCTGATTGCATCTTTATCTCTACAATTCAACTCTTAGCTAAGATTTTCTTAGTGGTTTTAATGGGATGTGATGAGCAAAACTCTATTTCTTTTCCCCCAGGAAACTAAGGTGGAGGTATTTTTATCTACATCACAAAACTAATACTAACAACATAATTTCTAGGAAACATAAAAGTGGTTTGGTTTAATGCTTTTCCAATTTTCAAAACTGTTTCCCCTGTCCTCCTGTTGTTAATTCTTTCCTACCCTCACCACCCCTTCTCACCTTACTGAAATTTAGAGTGATACAGAGAACAAAACAAAATATTGAGGATTGATTTATGTTCTTGTTTGAACCTGAATTCAGGCTTGCCTAAATTAAAAAGGACAAGGGATGTCATACTCTGAGATACGGTGTTTTTAAGTTAATTCTCCTCACTGTTTTATCACATGAGGCAAAATACTCACTGAGCCAAGTAACTGGGTCTTGCTCCATATGCTAGCAGGGTCCTACTTGGATAATACCATCAAGCCAACCTGACCTCCTAGCCTTAAAAAGATACTTTGGTCCCTGATCAAAGTTGGACCACTGATTTGGGGGCTCATTAATGACTCTTACACATCTACACACATGCAGGCACATTCCCATCACTTTTCCTCTCTGGATTGGTAAAGATAAATTACAGTGTTCTGAAAACAGAAGTTCAAATCTTAGTTCCAAAAGTGCAAATTGCATTTAGAGACTATCACCTGTAGGAAAGGTCAAATTTCAAATGTTCCACTGGCCCCATGTTCTATAAAATATTACTAAAAATTTGGTGACAGCTTTAGAGATAAACATGTAAACTGAGAGTGGCCCTGGGGTCCTTATTCATATTCAGAAACACTAAATGGAGTAGTCACACACCATTTTATGGCCAGAAGAGCTTTAAAAAGAAAGGGGTTAATTTTTTGGAAACTACAGAGATGAATTTTTAAAAACTACATTTCAAGCAATTTAAATAGTTACTCGTATAAGGCCTTTGAATCATAGATCTTGTGGCTTTTGTGTTTTGCTCTACTGGCATGGGAAGGTGATGCAAGGAAATGTACTTTTTTTTTTTTTTTTTAAACTACAATACAGAAAGACGCAGCCATTTCAGACAGGATGGAGAAAATTAAGATGATAATGTTTCTGAAAGTTTCCACTTACACATTTCAGGTGCTGGGACCAAGTTATTCTGGTTGGAGAGTGACAGCTAGAAAATTCACTTCTTTGACATTCAACATGTTTACATTCCCCAGATATGGCAGTTTGTCCAGATTTTCACCTCTCTTATAAGAGGATGGTGCTTTTTCAGAACTGCTTGCCATTGACAATTCAAAAAGAAAAAGCCAAAAAGAAAACGAGTGTTGAAAATACACAACCTGAAATACTTTGGGGGTTTCGGTAGGCTTTATATTTTAAAAAATACTGGCCTATATTTATAAAAATGACAGTAAGTTGCATTTGCTGAAAACTTCTGTGTGCTGGGAACTTCACTAGGAATTTAATATTTCATATTATTAGCTTGTCTGCTGAGAGAACCATGAGAGTTCCATGAGAACCGTGAGAGAACCATGGCTCAGAGAGGCTAAATGCCTCGCTAAGGTCACAATGCTGGAGAGGAGATGACATGCAATCTGGATCCGTATCCGCCCGGCTCTTAAAGTTACTCTTTTCCTATGCAACACTATCATCCGCTATAATTTGGGGAGACTACAACCCTCTTCCCAAAGGAAACACGATCAATCTTCCACAGCTACCAGTAAAATGTCCAAGTAATCTGCGGGTCCTACAGCAACTTGATTATTTGTCTAAGAGGAATTAATTAACTTGTTAGTACTAAAATGGTTACATTTCACAATTAGACTTAAATAATTTTTTTCTATTGCAGTTTCTTCAAATAAAAGTACTACCGGCAGCTTATTAAAAAATGACCCAGATCAGTCTCTAAAGGTGAATTAAAGCGCAGGATACCTGTCCTTAAGTCATGGAACATGGCAGTGAAAACACCATATGAGGAATCTCACTCTGGGTCTCAGTCTCAGAAAAGCCTCACCATTCTTGGCAAAAAATTCTCACAATTCTCACCAAATTTCTACCCAAGCAGAAAATGCCTAAAACAGGCTCTGATGTACCATTCAGGGCTCAAGTACCATACTTTCCATCCTTATGTCAAAGATCATCCATGAAATCACACAGTCCTTGACTAAGTTCATCTTCAAGAATGCAGATGTGTATGCCTGTTGGGGCTGCCTGTCACCTTAGTGAAGGGCAGTTTCTTGAGAACTTGGATGGGCCAATAGTGCCTTGACTTCTCTCAGGTTCCATACTTGGTCTGGGCTATCTGCCTCCTTGCCCTTAACTGAGAACTTCAGCTTATTTATCAGCCAGAAAAACCTGCGAAGTCCTATGCCTTTTGGGAGCTGCAAGTGCCTGCTGGCCTCATCTGTCTAGGGCAGGTGCTCCTTGACTTCCAAGTGTACAGGTGTGGGTGCCAAGCAGGTCTCACACAGGGCAAGGTGCTGGTGGGTTGTCCCAAGAGAGGCTGGCAAGGTCCACACAGAGCTCACTGCAGGTGCAATGGCTGCAACAAGTTTGGCCAAGGACCCTTAAGATGGGTGAGGCATACATTGTTCAAGAAGGACGTGATAAACCAGGTTAGGAAAAGAAACACCACTGACCCCTTATTCTGGCTGAAAAACTCAAGAGTTAGCATAGATTGCTTAGCTTTCCCTCTCTCCTTTCTTAACATCTAATCCATCAGCAAGTGCGACTGATTCTACTTTCAACTTGTATCTCCGGTCTGTCTACCCCTCTCCACCTCTCCTCCCGTCACCATCATTTCTCACCTGGTCCACTGTTATTGTCATGGTAACTGGCTTCTCTCTTCATTTCCTGCTTGGCAATGAAGTCCCCAGGATCACCCTAGTTTGGGTGATTTGCTGGGAGGAATCACGAGACGCAGCACGTAGTTGTACCTACGCTTTGATTTACTAGAGCCAGATCTCATCTACTTCCAGCTCAACCCCTGACTGGAGACTCTGACCACACACCTGCCCTCGCCCTCCCCTCCAGCCCCACCTGCACCCACCTAGGCCTCTTTTTTCCCTACACAGTCTCTGTTTCCTGCTGCTTTTTCCTCACACGACAAACTCAGCTTCTCTCTCTGGATCTACAGTCTCTACGTTCCTGCCACCATCTGCCTTGTATAAAAATCAGTTGTGCTTAATCTTGCTGTGGTCATACACCCTTCAGCGAATCTGGGGCTGTGGCTGTCAATCGCACGGTACCCACAGCCACGCGGCACTAACGAGCCAGCTCGTCTTCCTACAGGGCCAGCACTGTACCCATCATGACTCTCCCTCTCGCCGGCTGCTCAAGCCAGCTCTCTGTCTTGGGCCACCTCAATTCTCTCTCATCATTCCCCTTTCTAAGCTTGTGGGTGATTCTTTGCAGGCTGAGGGAAAGAAAAAAACAAACCAGGAGCAGAGGAGAGTGACAGTCAGAAGTGGGAGAAGCTGCTGTGTGTAGACAAAGGGACTGTGGTGATTCTGATGGATTTGATACTGTTCTGCAGACCTATTTTTGTTTGTTTGTCTGTTTCATAAGGCACGGATGCTCAGGGCTAAAAGGACTTTGGAGATCACTGAGTTCAACCACCTCCTTTTACTGATGAGGAAACTGTGGTGTGAGGAGAGAGAGGATGGGAAGGAGAAAAGCAGCATTTATGGAGGGCTTATCATCTGCTTTGGATACACGTCCCAGGTCCCACAGCCAGCGAGTGAGTGGCAGAATTGGGACCATACACTTTCACCTATTACTTACACACTCATATCACACAGAGGAAAGGGCTTATTTTTAATACATAGAGATACTTGAAGTTCCTATCTCAAAAGGTAAATGGTTTTTCCCTCTGTATCATCCAGTATGTATTTTTAGCTCAGTGAAACATACAAAACATAAATGTTACATTTTAATCATCTTGAAGTGTATAGTTCAGTGGAATTAAGTACATTAATTTTGCTGGGCAACCATTCCATTACTCAACCAATACATTTTTAAGAGTATTCTCTGGAGTGCCTGGGTAGGTCGGTCAGTTAAGTGTCCAACTTGATCTCAGCTCAGGTCTTGATCTCAGGGTTGTGAGTTCAAGCCCTGAGGTGGTCTCCATGTTGTGTGTGGAAACTACTTAAAAAAAAAAAAAAGTATTTTCTGCATAGTAAATTCAAAATGAGATTCAAGAATGCCCCCCACCCCCAAAGAAGGAAAAGACGGGTAGGAAATAAACTTTGGGGGTTAGATTTCATCTAACAGAACCTTTCATACCTAGTAGATTCTCTGTGACATATTCTCCATTATTCTCCCAGTCTGGAAACCAGAACTCTCAGAATGTTGGTGGCCGGGTGAAAAGGTAGCCTTTGTTGTTTCCTGAGACTCTATACTAGCTGTATCTGCTTTCAAAAATGTTATGCAACCCAGGAAATCACAGGCTTCCATGCCTCCTCCATAAAAGGACAAGTGAAACAGTATTTCTTGGAAAGAGAGGCATTTACCAGCATGCTGCATCTAGATGGAGCTGTCCCTGCCGCTCCAGTCTTTTTCTAAGCAGGGTTTAAAAGTGTTGGCACAGAGCACAAAGAACGTCCCTCAGTTTTCAGCCTTTAGTTCAACTTCACAATATATTTAGCAAGATTTCTTTCTTCCTTTTTTTCCCCCCTTCCCTTCTTAGTTTAATGACCTCAAATGTACCAACATCCTGTCTTACCTAATCCCCTAACAAGTTCTATCAAATGCCAGGACAGAATCAGACAGCACTGCAGGCAGTGAGATCATTCACTAAGAATTCATTTTTATTCCAAAAATTAGGAGTGCCAGACCATTTCACACAATCTATCACACAGCCAGAAAATTAGCCTGGTACTTGAAGAGAAACATCTAAACTAATTTTTTAAAACCTCCTCCTGTCCTAGGTCATTAAACAACCCGATGGACTTTCTCCCCAGAAGAAGATGCATACACACAACCTATTTCCACATTCTGGTAGGGGTTCCAAGGGTCGCCTATGAATCCATAGACCCTAGGTTCATTTTTGCTAGAAATGAACTCCAGAAGAGTTCACTTTGTCTGCAGGCCTCTGTAGTGGGTCTCTAGAGCCTCCCAGGGTGACCT
This sequence comes from Mellivora capensis, assembly GCA_004024625.1. Classification (NCBI taxonomy): domain Eukaryota; kingdom Metazoa; phylum Chordata; class Mammalia; order Carnivora; family Mustelidae; genus Mellivora; species Mellivora capensis. Next base: position 265,207 of record PISX010000448.1, on the reverse strand, counting down.
CCTCCTTTGGTACCACCTCAGTCTTGAGATGAAAATGACTTTTTTAATTTTGGCTGCAGGAACATTCCCACATGGCTTCTGGTCAAACTCACCATCAACACAGCTACATTGCTCACCAAGTCAGCTGACTGCTCTGGGAACACGCTTTTCTCTCACCAGCCCATGACGAGCTTGCTCTACCCTCCTGTTCCTGGGTTCTGTTCTTCCTTTTGCTGTCATGGATCCCCTTTCTCTGCCTGTCACTTTCTTTGTTGGCCCTCTGTGGCACTCTTATAATGAAAAAAATTAGACCTTTTTTCTTTACCATAAAAGTAACAATCTTCATTTTGTATTTCATTCCTTTGCTTTTTCTCCAACAGCATCCTTTGGCCTTTCATCCCTTCAGCCCCAGGGACACCAGCCCAGCACGCTGAGCAGCAGTCCCTGTGGTCTCCATCCAGCCGGAGAAAGGGCTTCTCCGCCCGGAGCAGTGTGGTGCCGTAGGAGGACAGTAAGCCCGAAGTCAGACAGACCTGAGTCCAATCCTGACTTGCTAGCTGACGGATTTTGGTCGCTAATTTAAATAAAGGCTCAATTTCAAAAAAGAAAATGATAGGGATGATAACAACCAACTTGTAAGGATTTTTAAGAATGACTGAATGAACTGATATAGACACAGTTCCAGAGAAAGAAAAGGTACCTGGGAGATGGTGGTTCACATCCCCCCACAACTCTTCTTTTATTGGGTTCAGCCTACATTCTGCATTTTAGAAGAAACCCCAGCTGCTTTCTATTAGGTTGCTGGGACCACATATGCTTGGAGTCTTAAGTATCTTTTTAACAGGTTTATTGAACATAATTCATATACCACGAAATTCACAGTTTTAAAGTGTACAAGTCAATGACTTTCAGTACATTTACAGAGTTATGCAACCATCGTTACTAATTTCAGAACATTTCACCAGCCCGAAAAGAAGCCCCATCCCCGTTAGTGGTTATTCTTCATTTCCCCTTTCCCCTCAGCCCTTGGCAACCCCTTACCCACTTTCTGTCTCTTTGGATTTGCTTAGTCTGCAAATTTCATGTAAATGGAATCAAATACTATGTGGCTTTTTCTACCTGGCTTATTTCACTTAGTGCAATGTTTTCAAAGTTCATCCACATTGTCATATGTATCAATATCTCCTTTTTATGGCTGATTAATAATCCATTGCATGTGTATATCCTATTCTGTTTATCCATTTATCAGTTAGTGAACATTTGGGTTGTTTTCATTTTGGGTTATTATGAATAATGTTGGTATGAGCACTTAACTACAGTTGGATATATGTGGACATGTTTTCAATTCTCTTGGATATATACCTGGCAGAGCAATTACTATGTGATGACTAATTTTATGGACCAATTTGGTTAGGCAATGGTACCCAATATTAAGTCAAACATATTTTAATATTGTCATGATAGTATTTTTTTAGATGGGATTAATATTTAAATCACCAGATTTGTGTAAATCAGATCATCCTCCATAATGTGGGTGGGCCTTACCTAATCAGTTGGAGGTCTTAAGGAAAAAAACAAAAACATGATCTCTCCCAAGGAAGAAGGAATTCTGACAGCTGACTGCCTTTACACGTGCTCTGCAACATCAGCTTTTCCTTAGGTCTTCAGCCTGTCAGGGTACCTACAGACTTTGGACTTTCCAGTCTCTACAATCATGAGACAACTCTTTAAAATAAATCTTTCTTTGTATATGTATATATCCTATTGGTTAGGCTTCTCTAGAGAACCCTGAGCAATACACTGGATCATGTGGTAATTCTATATTTAACATTTTTAGGAACTGCAAGCTGTTTTTCAAAAGGCTGCACCATGTTCCAATCCTACTAACAATGCACAATGGTTTGGATTTCTCCACATTCACACCAACACTTATTACTATCTTTCTGTCTTTAGCCATCCTAGTGGGGGTAAAGTGGCACCTCATTGTGGTTTGATTTGCATTTCCCCAGTGACTAATGGTGTTGAGCATCTTTTCATGAACTTTTTGGCCATTTGTATGTGTTTGTTGGAGAAATGTCTATTTTTTTTTAAAGATTTTATTTATTTATTTGTCAGAGAGAGAGAGAGTGAGAGAGTGAGCACAGGCAGACAGAGTGGCAGGCAGAGGCAGAGGGAGAAGCAGGCTCCCTGCTGAGCAAGGGGCCCGACGTGGGACTCGATCCCAGGACGCCGGGATCATGACCTGAGCCGAAGGCAGCCGCTTAACCAACTGAGCCACCCAGGCATCCCAGAAATGTCTATTTTTAAGCTTTGCCCATTATTTAATTGGGTCATACGTGTTTTGAATGTTGCATTTTAAGAATTCTTTGTAAATTCTGATACCATTGATCCAATATACAATTTGCAAATATCTTCTCCCATTCTGTGGATTACTTTTTCACTTTCTTCATGGTTTCCTTTGAAATGCAGCAGTTTTGGATTTTATTAAGTTCCATTTACCTATTTTTTCTTTTGCGTTATGCTTTTGGTATCACATCTAAAAAAACATTGCTTAATCTTAGGTCACAAAGATTTATTCCTGCTTTCTTCTAAGAGTTTTACATTTAGTTTGCATTTAGTAAGAGCTCTTACAGTTAGTTTTATGATCTATATTGAGTAAATTTTTGTATATAGCCTAAGGTAGGGGTCAAATTTCATTCTTTTGTGTGTGACTATCCAGTTGTTCCAGCACCATTTGTTGAAAAGACTGTTCTTTCCCTATCAAATATTCCTGTCACCCTTATTGAAAAACTTTGGCCACAAACATAAGGATTTATTTCTGGGCTCTAAATTCTATCCCATTGTCCTATGACTACACTGTCTTGATTACTATAATTTTTTGGATGTTTTGAAATCAGAAGGTGAGTTCTCCAAGTTTCTTTTAAAGATTTTATTTATATATTTGACAGAGAGATAAAGAGAGATAGCATAGGTAGGGAGAGCAGCAAGCAGAGGGAGAGGGAGAAGCAGGCTCTCCACTGAGCAGGGAGCCCAATGTGGGACTTGATCCCAGGACCTTGGGATCATGACCTAAGCTGGAGGCAAATGCTTAACCGACTGAGCCACCCAGATGCCCCTCCACCTTTGTTCCTTTTCAAAAATTTTTCACCTATTTTGGCTCCCTTGCATCTCCATATGAATTTTTAAATTAGTTCATCAGTTTCTATTAAAAAAGCTAGCTGAGATTTTGATAGGGATTACACTGAATATGCAAGTTTGGGTAGTGTTGCCATTTTAACAAAACAGAGTCTTCTGATCCATGAACATTGGATGTCGTTCCATTTATTTAATTCATAATTTCTTTTGTGTATAAGTCTTGCACTTCTTTTGTTAAATTAATGAGTATCTCATTCTTTCTTGTGCAATTGTAAATGGAGTTGTTTTCTTAATTTCATTTACAGAGTCTTTTGTTGCTAGTGTATAGAAATAAAACTGATTTTTGTATACTAACCTTCTATCCTGCAACCTTGGCTAAACTTGTTTGTTAGCTCTCTTTTCCTCTTTTTTGTGAACTGGAGTCTTAAATATTTTTAAGTATTCCAAAGCACAGGTAGATCCCAGCACATAAACTCAACACTTAAACTGCCCTGCAAAAAAAGTCCATGCTTCCAGTCCCTCCTCCCTTGGCACTGGGTGATGTTCCTGCTACTGGGTCATAGTCTTAGCGGCATTCCTACTCTTCGACAAACCATACAATCATTTGAAGAGATAAGTTTCTGGAACTCCAGGATACAGTGTGAAACATAAACCTATTTTCCACAAAGGAGTGTTAAAAAGACGGGTCATGTTCTCAGCCTATTCCATTAGGTCTATTGGAGTGGACATCATTAGGTAAAGATGCTACAGGGTCTAGCCTCACCATTCTCAAAGTAATAGAGTTTAAAGTGTTGTTTCAATGGGAAACCACATCCTAATGGAGTTTCGAATGAACCTTTACAAAGGAAACTTCCCTATGAGCAGAGACTTCTTATGGGTTTTCATATAGATTCTTCTTACCTACACCTTTACACCTCAGGATGGACTCCCAATGTACATTTCTTGGAGGGACACTGGTGGTTACTCTCACAAAAACCGCTAACCTTGGCACAAATGATATATATCTTTTATTGGGCTATATTTACTTCAGGTTTAAAAACTGATTTGCAGCCAGCCAGCATTCAGAGACCTGTTTTGCATCTGGATCCATGAGTCACTTATTTAAGTATGCATTTGCCCAGAATACCCGGGCATGTGAAAGGATCAAAATATCACACTTTGATTGATTCAGAAAGTTATTTTCTACCACTACGCGGTCTGAGAATTTCTATGCAGCGTCTGACTAAGTGGGGAGGTGTAAGAGCAGACAGCTAGGAGTTGCTGTGTAGAAGACCTTGTCCCTCCTCTCAGGCACCAAGATCCCAGGGAGTAAAAGCCCCAGCTCTCCAAGGCAAAATGTGTCCGTGTGATGCTCCTATGAGCATAATCTGGGTATCGGAGTCATCTTTTGAAGGGATCCTGGTATTTCGGTTTGACAAAAATCGAAAAACATTTAGAAAGAAAATCGGATTTGTGTGTAAATGAAGAATATTCCTGAAAAGAAACTCTGTTACGAAACTGAAATCTGGAGACCGCGGTGGTGCTAAGTTGAGTCATCAGTTCCCTTTACACCCTAATAATTGACGGCACTTTGATCACAATGACTGCTCTGGGTGATGATGCTTTTGTGTTTGCTTTTTTAAGTACTTCCTTGTGTAAACAGGTTGTCTCACTATCGTCTTGCAAACATGTTTACATTTGGGGGATCGTGGGGAACATCTGTTAGAAACAGATTTCATGCTTTTCTGTCAACTTAGGGAAATCTGAATCAGATTTCTTGGTAAAATAAAAAAGCTCTGGGATTGTTAAATGAAGTTCTACTGGAAGGGGGCTTGATGGGATATCTGATTACCCTTTATATACGTACTTAGAAATTTGTCTTGAAAACATCCTTTTGAAGTAGGCAGAAACAAACATTAATTATTCACCATATTTTTAGAGATGAGGACAAGGAGGTACAGAGAAGGGAGGGGGCCTGGTCAGTGATTGAGAAAGTGGCAAAGGAGGGACCACACATGCCACAGGCTTTCTGATATACATTCCTCAGGGATCGAGGGTCCTGTGATATAATTTCCCAAAGAAAAATGGAACATTCCCTCCATCTTATTAAGAAGATGACTTATTCTGGAGAGGGCAATTGGAGGGGCTCAGTAATGGACCCTAAGAGTGCAGTTTTTAAATTCAGGTCCCAGATGTGAGAACTAGATGTCTGTGGAGCAGTGGGGGCACGCAGAATGGAACAGGAACAGAGGCTGAATGAGAAGTTTCAGGCAAAATCGGCAAAATGCTCTACTGAAGCATCAGTACGGCGTCTGCTCCTGCCATGCCCAGAAGCACGATGCCCTGATGCTTCTCTCGGAGGACGTGCCAGCTCTGGCCCTTAGACTCGAGGCTGGGCTGTCCGCATGTGTGCACGAGGCCCCTGCAGTGTGGCATGGAGAGGGGGAATGGGGGAGGCAGGAAAGAAAGGACAGGGTGGGCACTGGCTCTCTCTACACTACAATGTTCTAGCTTAGAACTCCAAGGAATCTCAGAATTCTACGTCCAAACCTGGCCTTCTGAAAGGTCATCATGTCAATGTAGCCGGACAGAACATATTTCATGCAATTTGTTAGCTTGATTTTTAATATTTTCCCATGTTTAAACATAGGGCATATGAGTTTCATTTGTGCCCTTCCTTGCTGCTAGCCGCACAAACGTTAGGGTCAGGCCTTCCTGGTGGCCACTGAGGTCTGGGCACTTGTGGATGATACATGCCAGTGTTGGAGACATCGACCGACCCTCCGGGGGTGAATGATAGCTCATTATTTTAAGGACGTGGAGGTGGCTTTAAGGGGCTTTTAGAATATCAAGGTGTTTACACAACAAATGTTTCCTTCAGTGTTGTTTTGAAGAGACTGCTGGAAAGAGGTTAGGCAAATCTTTTCTAGTCTAGCTGCTCAGCCGCCAAATACGTCAGTCAGGCTCTTGCTATGGGCTTAACTAAGCAAATCTTATTCTTTTTTAAATCACTGAATTTTTCATCTCTTGTGATTTCTTTATTTCATACCTACTTTGTCGCCCATTTGTCAGTGGCTAGTTTGAACAACGCAACCAGTGGGAACCAAACCAACAAGCAGTTAGACATGCCAAGGAGGGACCAAATGTAGCCAGGATGAGAAAAATACCAATGAACGTTAGGATGACCTATAAGAAATAATTAAGTAGCTATACATCAAATGCCTAAATATGATTCATTTTAAATGCCCCCACACGTTACACCCACTTTTAGGAGTTTCCCAAAGTAATTTAAAACCATTTCATGTTGCTTCCTGTTTTTCAGTCCTTTTATCTGTTGATGGGGGCGGCAATTCTACTGTTACCAACTGAACAAGAAGAAAAGTAAAGGATGGGGCAAGTTTCCTCATTTTAGTCATCAGAATCTGCTTTCAGAGGCCTCATCTATAGATTTTAAATTCCAAAATTTGGGGCTCTATGCCACAAAGTAATTAAGATGTATCATGCATTATAACCACAGATTGCACCAACACTTTCTCTTGGAGTTAATAAACTTCTTGTATCAACTTTGGGCCACCTGTCCCCTCCAAAGCTTCCTGCTAAAGCAACTGATCTTCAGAGGAAAGAAGATGGGTCAGAAGCTCATTGGCCCTGGTGTGTGGCCAGCACATTTTTCTTTTCTTCCTTGAGATAAGGACTGCCCAGAAAAAGACGTTTTCCCATTTCAGAGCTAAAGTTTCAGAAACACGAGGCTATTCCAAAGATATCTGTTCCATAAAATTATACTCAGGCACCAACAGCAGCTCTGGGGAAGGGGCCACCTCTTCTTATTTGCCTTTAATAACTCATTATTTTAATCAAGGAGATGATTAATGAAAAGTAGCTCCACACTCTGCAAGAAATAAATATTGATAAGTACCACAGCGGGAAACATTTTGGGGGTTGTCCAGCACAACCCACCCTCAAGGACTTGACCACCAAGTGGTTGATTTTGATTAAGAACGTCCATTGAGAAGAAAGGAACTATCTCTTAAGCAGCCAAGTCCATTTTGGAGAAGTGTATGCACAATATCATTGCACGTATTACTAGAGAGTTCTCTCTAAGGCAAATATGCTTCCTTATAGCTTAAAAACACTGGTCTGTCCTCCAGAGAAACCAGAGAAAGGATGACACGGGTTAGGGAGTAACCATGGCTCCATTTCTTTTAACCCCAAGTCTTTTCTCTGAAAAATTGTTTCCAGTTCCTTCAGATTTCACTGGGGACATGTTTTCAAGTTCTCTCACTATCATTGTCTTGGACCATTGTTCTTGGAAAATTTAAGCTCTAAACTGAAAAAAAATTTAAATTTAACATCGCAGAACAGGCAACAATACATTTGCCAACTCACCCATCAAAATGTGACCTCAAATATGGCATAATTTTAATAGTGAGGGGCACACAGAGTTATCTATCAATTTCTTAGTCCTACAGTGCAGACCAGACCATGACTCCATTAACATTGTGGGCAGCCCCATCACATCAATGCCTAAGACTGAGCCTGCAGAAATTAAACCAATACTTTTTGTGTATTGCTACTGCCTTTTATTTTCCCTATTCCCCATTAGTGAGGCTAATTTTTTGGGGGGGAGGGAGAGGAGATAACTATAAGGTCTTGACACTTATTTCTGTTATTAAATGTCAACTCTTTCAGGTGGAGTTCCTTGTTTTTTCTTCTTTCTTCTGTTTACACACTCAGCGGCAAAGGAAAACATGAAAGAGAACAGTGCCCAAGAGATTTTTTTTTTTTAAAATCATGAATTGTACTAGGCTTACAAAGCAGTGGGCAGTCAGGGTGAACACTCAGTAAATAATACCCTTTAGGAACTGGCTCACTGTGTAGGCTGTGTTGGATCCTCCGTCAATTCCAAGAGGAAACTCGGAATAAATATTTATTATATTTATTTATTTCTCCTACTGAGAACTATCTAAGATAAGAGGATGTTTAATGATGGAACATATTTCAGGATTTCTGCTCTGTGCAGTGTTCTGCCCATGGGGTGTGAGGACTGACACAAGTTCCAACCTCATAATGAAACCAGACACAGTTCACTTCCTTTTTTTCTGAAACTACCCCCTCACCTGGGGGATGTCTTGAGATGACACAGAGTTAGTCATGTATCACTAACCTGAGATACTGAAGGGAATGATTGATACCCATTATCATTAACAATAATATTATTTAAAACATCCTCCTGGGAAGGTGGACAACATTTTCTTGGGATGGAATAGAGTGCTGACCATGGTTACCTGTTCCAGCTGCCAGTCCCTACCGTCTCAACAGGAGAAAGGAGACATTTCAACTCCAGAGCTGTTTTCTCTTATAATTGGCATAACAAAGAGAGATCAAGGTGTCTAGTCAGATGGGTGGACACTGGGGCTACACTCCTACAGTGTTACCCTACCCCTTATTAATTGAAAGTGGACATCAAGAAATCACAATGTACTCTTTGTCTAATCCTCACTGTGCCCCCAGGCTTTTGGGAGACAGCCTGACTACTGAAGATCCGAGAGAGGGGACCAATCCAATCCACAACCTGGCTGTTAGGTGGGCACTCTGCTTCCCGCAGTCTGGAGGAAGAGAACCAAAGCATGGGGCAGTGGAGAATGTCTGCCATCTCTCCAGGCAAGTGGGAAAAAACCAAAAACCAAGCAAGTGCAAAAAAAAAAAAAATTCCCAAATAAATGTGGAACCTAGACCTTGTCTGATCTCAGAGACACCCCCCAAAGTCTTCAGTTTTGACTGTTTTCCAGTGTTAAGCTTTTTATTAAGGACATAGGAATGATCTGCCCCATCCTTGGGCTCCCTGTTTACTCTTCCTCCCTCTATCAGGAATCAATCACTATTCTTGAGCTCTGGATCCTACCTCTTCTTCCCCACTCAAGGAATTTGTTCCTGCATTTGTCCTAACTCACCTCATAGCATCAATTTCTCTCCCTCTCCTGGACCACTGGCTTATAGACATGCTGAATATCTCTCATCTTATGATCCCTTCTTGATTCACTGACCCCTCCAAGTCCCCTCTTTCTCTGCCTCTGTTTCAAAGGAAGACCCTTGAAGGAGTTGGCTAGACTTGCTGTTCTTTTCTCACTTCTAAGTCTCTCCTTAACCTGCTGTAAGTAGGTTGTGTGTTACTTACAATTGCAGTGTCAGAGAAACTGCTTTGATCAAGGTCACCAGTGATTCCGTTTTCCCAATTCTATGCTCAATTCTCTCTTCTCATCTGACATGACTTCTCAGCATCATTTGGCCCAGCTGTCCATTTCCTCCATGAGATGACTTCTTCCCATGCCTTTTATGGCGTCACATTGTCCTGGTTCTCACCTGCCTCATCTGTGACTCCTTTCCAGTCTCCTTGGCTGGCTTCCCTTCTAAATGTTCACGTTACAGGCCTCCAACCTTGGACTTTTTCTCCTCTCTAACTATACTCACTCCCAGGCCTATAGCTTTTGTTACCTGTATGCTGAGGGTTCCCACATACATTTTATCTTGCTCTAACCTCGTCCCTGATTTCTGTATCCAGTTACCCTCTCAGCATCTGAACTGTATACCCAACATGCATCTCAAACACAACATGGCCCAAATAGAGTTCTTGTTCCTACCCTCCCTACTTCACTCTGTTGCCTGAAACCTTTCCTTTAGACTTTGTCCTGTTCTTAGCATAGAGTCCAAGGTCCTCTCAGGCCTGTTGTGCCCTGCCCTGGCTTCTTCCTCATTCATATCTGTCCTTCTTTTCTTCCCCCTTCTCCAGCCACTTTAGCTTATGGGCCCAGTCCTCCATCCATATCCTGTCTGCTTTGGCACTCTTGCCCTTTCTTTTGCCCCAGCCTAAAAGGCCCTTCTCCCAGGTCTTGGCATGCTAAGACCCTTCTCTTCATTCAGGTCTTAGCTCTGTGTCAAGTACTACCTGACCTTCCAATACATGTTTCCCTATACATCTCCCTCATCACAGTGCTCCATTCTACTTCCTTCATTCTTCACTCTCTGAAATTATTTTGTTTATCATAGGATTTCTGGCTTATAGTCTATATTCCTGAAACAAAATGTGAACTTCCCCAAGATCAGGAGTCTTGTTTCTTGCGCTACACTATATCCATACCACCTAGGGCAATACTTGGAATACAGCAGGTGATTAATTCATATTTGCTGCATGGGTGCAAGCATCACAAGGAGCAACAGGAGGCATGATGCTATGTAGGAAAGCCCTCTGCACAGTGCAAAACATCATGTACATGTAAGGGAACAACAAGCGGTGACTGGTAACACTCTGCCTTCCTGAACAAGTCATCGATGCCATTATCACTCTGTGAATGTTTGCCATCTTTTTTTTTTTTTTTAAAGATTTTATTTATTTATTTGTCAGAGAGGGCACGAGAGAGCGAGCACAGGCAGACAGTGGCAGGCAGAGGCAGAGGGAGAAGCAGGCTCCCCGCTGAGCAAGGTGCCCGATGTGGGACTCGATCCCAGGATGCTGGGATCATGACCTGAGCCGAAGGCAGCCGCTTAACCAACTGAGCCACCCAGGCGTCCCGAATGTTTGCCATCTTGACTCCATTTCTGCAGATGGAACAAGGTAAGAGAGTCCAAGCTCTCACTGTTTCTCACCAGTTCCTAAGCTGGTCTCCCGGCCACCAGTCTTTTCCTCTCTCGGCCATCTTCTACAATGCAGGTCATCTTTCAAAATGGAAATCTGATGTCACTTCCCTGCTTCCTACCGATTTTTGGATAAAGGTTGAATACGACTTCAAGGCAGCTCATGATCAGGATGCCACCCCCTCTCCAGTCCCATCTTTCACCACTCCTTCTACCCCACTCTATGCCCCAGCTGTCCTGAACTTCAGTTCTGTGAAAGCATCAGGCATTGTCTCCTTAGGATTCATGCTGTCATTGCCTTTTCTTCCTGCCCTCTTCACCTGGCTAACTCACCCTTTAGGCGTAAGACGAGAGAGCGCTTCCTCTAGGAACCATTGCTGGTCCTCTCTGGGTTAGATGCCCCTCTTCTGTAAGGCTACAGTATAGCCATACCCTCGAACAATCACAGACTTCGTCATTTCTAGGACGACTGCTCATTTATGTATCTTCTCCGCTCATCTGTAAGCTCCTCAAGTGCAAAGACTGTGATCTCCAGTCCATCACTGTGCCCTAGCCCCTGACATGCATCCTAAGATACAACAGGCACTCAATAACAATTATGGAATTAGTGAACAAAGGAACTAAAGAGATAGACGAAAGAGATAATTCTAAAACATGTGTATGTGACTAGCTCTGAATTTTTTTCTCTCTGCTTTAATGTCTTTAGTTCCCAATTCCTGAACTTCATTTTCAGCCCTCCTGTTTTAGCTTTCTAGTCTTTACCTGTATTTTGGATCAACATACATCTCTCCTTTTGTTGTTTTGCACACCAAGCATGAACAATTGTTCTTTATCTTATCTAAGTTTAGTCCCTTTTCTTCTAAAGTCTTTTTCACTTCACTTTCTTCTACTTTATCCCATGTTTACAAGCATCTAAAGTTATACATTAAAGTGCTCTTTTGTGTTTATTATTGGCTGTGATAATTTTGTTTTATGCTTCATTATTGTTCCATTTTTATGTGGCTATTTTTAAGGACAGTTAAGTCTAATGGACAATGTAAAGTTCCTTAGAGAAATTAAAATTCAAGCTAGTAAGTTTTTAAGCAAAGTCATTTCCTGTGGACATCTGCCAGGAGTATAATGCAAACGAAGGAACCTGAAGGAGAACTATCTACTATTTCTACTAAGGGAATAAGGACAGTGGCTTCACACAGCTAACTTTTCTTTGCTCCTGAGTAGCCTTTCCTGCTCTGTGGATAACAGAGACAAGATGAAAGAACCATGATATTCCATGAGTAAATAACTCTTCTAAGCAACTAGACCACAGGTCAAGAAAAATTACTCCCCAGCGATTAAAACAGCTTTCCGCAATCCCATGTTACTGCATCTAAATACATCACTAGTCTCATTGGGGGAGTTTATTCCCATGGAAGTTTTAGCCCTACAGTTGATAAGAGTTTTGTTAAATAATTTCATAGTGTCTACATTTACCTACTGTTAATACAGCAAATCCATGACCAGTACACACGAGCTACAATTAAGTTCTCATTAATTCAAGAGATACCCATTTGATGAGTGGAAAAGCCTTACTCAAGGGATACCAATGTGCACTCTTAAGAAAAGCTGACAACAGGAAGCCAACAGGATCACTGTAAGTATATAAAGTAAAAGTGGAATGAACAAAGGATCGTTTGTTCTTCTTTGTGGGGATCCAAATAGGTAGCAAGAGTGTGGGCTCTCGGATCTCACCCAACCTCGGTTTGATTCCAAGCTCAGCCATTTAGTGCCTGCAAAGGATCTAGAAGTCACTTCACTCCTCTAATTCCAGGACTATAAAATGGGGATAAAAGTACTTGCCAGATAGGGTTTTTGTGAGGATTAAAGGAGATAATACATATGAAGTATCTGAGCCCAGTTCCAGGTACATAGCAAATGTTCAGAACATTTTACTGAAATTAAATATTGCATTTTATCTTCCATTCTCCTTTGTACAAACATGTGACATGACTCATACAAAATGTGAAGACTTTATTTACATATAAGACTTTATGTGAGACTTACAAGTTTGCACATCCTTATGATGTTTGAGAACTTTCACGGACATGCTGTAGAACCTGAATTGCACCTGTGATACACACCTAACGATGGTGATTAAGTCAGGATCCTCCCAGGGTTCTCCTGTGGGCCCAGCCCTCACTGCCTTTACTTAATTATGTTAGTTTCAATCAACAACAAAAATATGAAGACTTAATGAAGAATATAAATAAGAATTATCCACACATACGAAAAACCCACTTAAACACATGAATGTCCAGAATTCATTATTTGAAATATGGTACACATTACAGAAACACTTAATGACAGTCCAACCTACCACTGGATTTGTGATGTAGGCTTACTGAGCCATCATTTTAAATCAAAAAGCCTGAAATTTGGATATACGGAATAGATGAGCAGCTGCAGAAACAACCTTCTAAAAAAATATAATATTATCCAGCAGATGGAAAAGCAATTATTTATTGAAAATATTCAGAATTTGGTATTATCCAATAACTGCAAAAGTTGCTAGAAAAATATAATTAACATTTACTGAAGATCCTTAGTGGGTAAACTGCTTTAAATAAAACAAATATTTAGTAGTTGCTGGTTTCTAGCAAAAGCAATCTCTTAAAATATAGTGTTCATTCACCTTGAAAAGGAAACTACTAACTTGGACATTTCCAGATAATTTTGAAGACCCCAAATTAAAAACTCCCAGATGTGTGTGTGATAACACATATGATTTGCTCATCACTGAAACACAAAGTCTGTCAAAATCAGACTTGGTTTATATTATTTGTCACACTCTGTGACTAGATAAATGGGTCTTGGTCAGATCTGGGAAACATAAAGGACCCATGAAAGCCAGCAGAACACTAGGAGATCCTGATGGGATAGAAAGACATAAGCTAAAGAGTCAGGAGACTTGACTCTAACTACAACTTTACCTTTTGCCAGCTGTGACTTGTGTCTCTCATCCATTCATTCACCTATTCCAGGTATCAAGGATATTAATCAATAAGAGACATGCCCCTTGCAGAACTCATTCAATAAGACATCACTAGCACCTTAAATATGGGGAGGGGAAGGACGACCACAAAGATGGCAAGGAATTTGAATCACATAGAAACATCACAATAGAAAGTCCACGGTGGGCACCATTTTCATGGGAGTGGACAGTCTTTGGGGTCTTTTTATCCATAGAACAAGAACAGAAACATTCTCTACCTACAATCTCTACCTCAGTAAGGTTCAAACTCTGTGAGTACTCATTATGTTGTACAAATTTGAAATTAAAAACAACAACAACAACAACAAAAAAATACTGCCTTATCAGAATAGACTATTAGGAAAACCAGTTGTCTTTAGTTCAATTTCTTCAGAGCAGAGCTTGTCTCTTTCACAATGTCTTCAGAAGGACCCAAATATTTGCATGATTATAAGCCTCCTTCCACGTCTTGAGTCTTGGTGAAGATCTTAATATCCGTAAGTGGGTCCCTATGTTTGGCAGAACCCTTCAAACAATTTTTAAACTACTGCTTTTTTTTTTTTTAAGGATTTTATTTATTTATTTGAGAGAGAGAGAGAGACAGAGTGAAAGAGCATGAGAGGGGAGGTCAGAGGGAGAAGCAGACTCCCCATGGAGCTGGGAGCCTCACGTGGGACTTGATCCCAGGACTCCGGGATCATGACCTGAGCCGAAGGCAGTCGCTTAACCAACGGAGCCACCCAAGCGCCCCTAAACTACTGCTTTTAAAACTGGTTCTTACCTATGAGTTTCTTGAGGGGTTCAGAATATATCCCATAGAAACTCTCTTAATGGATGGACCTGCAGCTGGGATACTGTATGCTTCAACTGTTAATGCCAGCTGCACTTGTTATGATAATTACATAATTTAATTAAATATTGTGTTGACTGACGAAATATGAGTGGTAAAATAAAAATAAAGTTATTTGTCTGAAAATTTAGTGAAATAAAAGACATGAAAGGAGCCAAGTTGCTAAAGGAAATTTGTTATTGAATTAGATATGAGTAAGATAACTGTGAAAGATGGGGGGAAATAATAAAAATTTAAATAGTTTTGCACTCAGATCATGTTGCAAATGTCTTTAAAAATGCTTTCAATGTAAAGAAACTGAAATTTGGAAATGATGCAGTAATGTGCATGAAAGATGACACAGAACTACAACCAGCAGACCCAAACTCCAAGAAAAGGCCTTGGGCTCACATCAAAAGAGTGGCAAATAAGTGCATTGTAGCTTTTCATTAAATATGGTACTTAGGCCATGCAGCATCTCTTTTAAAAAAATGATTCACCCTGGGGCGCCTGGGTGGCTCAGTGGGTTAAAGCCTCTGCCTTCAGCTCAGGTCATGATCCCAGGGTCCTGGGATCGAGCCCCACATCGGGCTCTCTGCTCCGCGGAGAGCCTGCTTCCTCCTCTCTCTCCCTGCCTGCCTCTCTTGCCTACTTGTGATCTCTGTCTGTCAAATAATGGATAAAATCTTAAAAAAAAGAAAAAAGATTCACCCTGTAACCAATTTTTCAACCAACCAGAAAATACCCGGTCCCAGTCAGGTTAGCTAAGAGAGACTGTATAACCAGCCATGACCCTGGGAAATCTCTAGGAATATGGAGTCTCTTCATTTTTTGCTCTGATTTTTAATTGTCTAACTTTTCTCAATGGTCATTCACTGCCTATTTAATTAAAAACATATACATATATATGTTTTTTTATGTTATGTCTAAATATGAGTTTCAGATATCTGGAGCAAACAGCCTTTGTGTATTTTAAGCAAAGAAAAGAAAGTCAAATATTTTCATTCACATAAACATGTGCTGCTTACATAGTTAGTAACTTTGCCTTTTGCCTATTTCTGGTGTGAGGATACCTTACTTATTTGTAAGACTGGGTTAACTGAATTTCAATTAACATAAGTCTCCCAAGTAACAAGAGCTGGACCTTTCTCATGGACAGGTTGACTCTGGGGCAGTAGAACCCTAGCATGAGTGAAAAGGTTTTCCTTTTATTCATCTGGTTCACCTCCTGCACATTTTGGGAAATGACACAAGTCAAGGCAATGCACACCATGGGTCAAATGCACATCTCTGCCTGGACCTTAAAGAAACTGTGACTCAAAGCATTTCACTGGGGATGCCCAGGGGTTGTGCATGACCAGACACTGGCAAAGCAATTTTGAGAAACCTCCTCCTCAAATGAAAATACACTGTGAGAAACCTGTAGCTCGTACTGAACAAGAATCGGGCCAAACACCAAGAAAGACAGGTTTGTGTCAGTCTCGGTATCAAACACACTTCTTCACCCTCCCTTCCCAGAATAATAACTACAACCAAAAAAAGGTTTACAGGAAGGGACTGCTTGAAAGCAGTAAGATGGGATACATGGTTAGACTCATGTTAGCCTTTCCTTTATCCTCCTCCCTGAAGGCTGGGGTGGAGAAGGCTGGCCCAGAACCTGTTCCAAGTCCGGTCAAATGCAACCAATAGACTTATGCTGATATTTCCCTAAAATTTCTACGGAGCCATTAGTTTTATGCCTCAGTAGACAGGTCTCTAATTTCTGCATTGAAGGAGAGCCTGGGCAAAGAATGAATGTTAGATCATATCTCCACCAGCACACAGGCAAGAAGCACTAATGTGATCAGAGAGAATGTCGGATATCCCTGGCTCTCCCAGGCCCTCTGATACCTGAAAGACTGCTGGACAAGGAGGGGGCCCTCGCCACCCAGACAGAATCCTAATCATCTATATCGCCAGTGCAGCCACATCACTAGTGTAGAAGCTGGCCGCCCATGGCAACCATTCCATTTTTTTCATGGAAGAACTTGCTAGACCTATACCTAAAAAAGGGACAGAATACAAAAAACTCAACCTCACATCAAAATAAAAATGCTACATCTAGAATGTTCTGTTTAACTTCAAAATGATTGTTGAACCATGGCTGCCAAAGAAGATACATCTTGATCTTAATTCCCAGAAGGAGTAAATGTGACCTTATTTGAAAGAAGGGTCTTTCCAGATATAATTAAGTTAAGGATTCTAAGATGAAATTGTCCCAAATTAACAGTGTGGGCCCTTTATCCAATGACAAGTGTCCTTATAAAAGACAAGAGAAGACACAGAGGAGGAGGTCATGTGACGATGGAGGCTGAGGTGGGGGTACGCAGCCATATACCAGGCAAGCTCCAGGAGCTGGAAAAGGCAATGACAGAAGCTTCCTTAAAGCCTCAGGAGAAAAGTGGCACACCTTGATTTTAGAATTCTGGCCTCCAGAGCTGTGAGAGAATAAACTTCTGTTGTTTTAAGCCATAAGTTTGTGGTGATTTTTTTCCAGTAGCCCTAGGAAAGTAATATGGAAGGTTAGGTAAGACAGTGTATCAGGAGACCGGTGAAAAACCTCAAGAAACATCTTTTGGAAATAGAAGTTGTTGTTGTTGTTATTGTTGTTGTTTTAATTTGAGAGAGAGGCAGTGAGAGAGAACATGAGCGAAGAGAAGGTGAGAGGGAGAAGCAGACTCCCCGTGGAGCTGGGAACCTGATGCGGGACTCGATCCCCGGTCTCCAGGATCATGACCTGAGCCGAAGGCAGTCATCCAACCAACTGAGCCACCCAGGCGTCCCTGGAAATAGAAGTTTTATGGGGCGCCTGGGTGGCTCAGTGGGTTAAGCCTCTGCCTTTGGCTCAGGTCATGATCCCAGGGTCCTGGGACAGAGCCCCGCATGGGGGAGGGTGTCTGTGCTCAGCAGGGAGCCTGCTTCCTCCTCTCTCTCTGCCTACTTGTGATCTCTCTGTCAAATAAATAAATAAAATCTTTAAAAAAAAAAAGAAAATAGAAGTCTTATGTGTAGAAACAAGTCTCATCCTCCTAGTCCCCAAAGCATGACAATCCTGAGGAGAGAAGGGAGCAGGACAGAGGGTAGAAACCTTTTCTAGAATGGACACAGGGGTTCCAAATCTGCTGTATAAGAATCTGAAGGCGGGATCCGGGCCAAAGCTAGTCTGTGTCAGAATCACCAGGAGAGGGGCGCCTGGGTGGCTCAGTGGGTTAAGCCACTGCCTTC
>PISX010000448.1:0-247285 GCA_004024625.1 Mellivora capensis | reverse complement strand
TCCGATGATCCATCCTCCTTCAAAATTACTATCCTGAGTGGTCTGTGTCTTCCTTAAATGCTTAAGAAGTAAATCGGAAGGCAACTTCTTTTGCAAAAACATGTTTTTTAACAGGCTAGTTATTATTTAAAAAGCATTTCTCCTGCTTATGTAAAGCTGACAGAGGTGCATGATGTACCAAAAAGCACAAAGATGAAAGAAAGCAACACTGTCCAGACTCATCATGTTGTGGAATCTTCCATGTACATATTCTGACCATATTTATTTGCACGTACATGTATGTGTACAGCTGAACCTCACATCTCAAACTCTTGTCCACAGACCCACAGCACTGGCAATCCTGGGGAAACAGCTAACAGTTCCGAATCTCAGGGCTTACCCAGGTCCTCCTGAGTAGGGTTCTACATTTGCATAGAGACACTTCAGAAGCATTGGTTTAATACAACTCAAACGTACTACATCCCTTGTTCTATAACTTGCTTTTTTTACACATGAAGATACTGTAAACATCTGTTGTTGGCAATATAGAGCTATACTGATCTTTTTTTTTTTTCAAAGATTTATTTGAGAGAGAGAGAGAAAGGAAGAGAGAAAGAGAGAGAGCACGTGCATGTGGGGGGCAGGGAGAGGAGCAGAGGGGGAGGCAGAGGGAGACAGAATCCCAAGCAAACTCCACACTGAGCACAGAGCCCAAGCACCCAATACTGGGCTCCATCTCATGACCCTGAGGTCATGACCTGGGCCAAAACCAAGAGCCAGACACTCAACAGACTGAGCTACCCAGACACCTCTCTTGTGATCTTTCTTAACAGATGCATGGTACTCGTTTATGTACCAGAATTTATTTAATCAGTCCCCTTTTGACGATCATTTCTATTTGCCTTTTTTTTTTTTTTTTCACTTTTGCAAACAACACTGACATAAGAATCTTAAGAATACACCTTTCTGTTTTGTTATGATTTGGGGGTAAATCCCTTGAAGTGCTTTTCACAAGTCAGATGATGTGCATGTTTATAATTCCAGGAGGCCTTCCCTAAATACTGCACCGGTGTGTGTCCCTATAGACTATGCCCATCAGTGCTGGCTGCCTCACCACCCTTCCCAACACAGGAGTTTTCCTCATAATTTTAACCTTGACCTGAGACTTAAACACGGAAGTTCATTGATATTTTTTTCCTGTACTTTTTTTTTTTTTAAACCTATCAAAAAGCTGAGTCTCTCTTCATACATGTATTGGCCATCTGTCTTTCTCCCTTTGTGAACTGTCCAGAGTAATTTTGGTTGTTTAAAATGACGGTTACAGAAGAATCTGCAGAATTACATAGTTTAGAAATACAGTTTAATCACAATGAAGAGACACAAGGAAGAAAAAAGAAGGAAGGGAGAAGAAAATGTGCCATAAAAAAGGATAATCAAAAGATTAGTTTGTGTGTTTATTTATAGACACTGGTTACAGCAATCCAGTGATTAGGCAAATTAATGCAGCTGTGTATGATCGCAGCTCTGGGATCAGCCCCCACATCCTTTTCAACTGATGCCACCTGTCATTTAAGTATTTTGCATTTGCCTTTTATGTTACATACATTTCATGATGATTCCCATTTTAAAAACATCGTTAGTTAACTCTTTGGAGTCTGGCGTGATATAGATTCTCTTCTAGTATGTCTTTTACAGTTGGGAAGGGGAGAGCTCACCCCGCCACTGGGCAGGCAGGCGAAACGGTGCATTTGCCTCTGAAAAAGAGCAACCCTCTTCCAATGTTCACTTTTTAGGAAAGAACAGTTGAATTCAGTTCAGTGCGTATAAAACTGGCTTGCTGTTCAGAACCAACTGAACAAAAGGGAGTAGATGTAGGATGCTGGCTGTAGGACTTTGGGGTCTCTAGTAGCACATGCTTCCTATGCCTCATTCTGCAGGGTGGGTGCAGTCCTTATGCTCCCTGAGCGACCTCAGGCCTGCTCTGACACACAGACATCCTTCAAGGCTCAACACCTTGCATGCAGACCCTCTCTACCTAACTAGTGGCAGGGTCTTCTCATAGGACCCTTGGAAATCTCAGACTGAAGGTGACACTTAAGGGGTGACAACCCACCTCATCCCCCCATGCCCCCCGCTGCCATCCTCTGTTGTTGCAACCTCATTTGTGAATGGAGAAAGATCAGTCACCTTCATTTACCGTATTTTTCCCCCTATGGCAAGAGCAGTGTACTGGGTGCTGAGGAGGGAGTGCTGCAGAGAAATGGTGAAGATATGGGAGAGAGAAAGTCTCCGGCCACTGCTTTGCAGTGTGCAGGATGTGAACAGGATGAACAAAGTCTTATTCAACACATTCCAGGATGTTACAAGGAGGCCTCATTATAAAGCCTGAAGAAAAGAATTCCAGAATAAAAAGATAAGCATGACCTTTTAGAGTAGATCCTATGTAAACAGACAAAGCACACAAACCTTGGGGAACATGCAGGCTGAAACAGATTTCAGTAGCTGCAAGAATAGGAATGTTATGCACAATAGATTCTTATAGGTTTTAAAGGGACTGTAAACTCCAGAACACATCTTCAAAATGTGGGTCAGCGTTAAGGAAGCGCAGTGTAGCAATGCTCCAAGTTACTCCTCAGTGCTACCGTCATATATGAAGCAGCAGGGAGGGGAGGTCTTGGGGCCACCGCAGGTGTGGGGAGTTGTAGACTTTAATATTTGGATGGGGATGCAGTGAGGAGAAAGAATGGAGACCTTCAAGCAAAAAGAGACAGAAAAGTGAAAATGAATCTATCGATCTAATCATATGCACAGTTGACCCTTGAACAGTGTGGGGGGTTAGGGATGCTGCCCCTTGCACTGTTGAAAATCGAGGTGTAACTTTTGTCTTTCCCAAAAGTTAACTAATAGCTTCCCATTGAGTAGAAAAGTCTTGCCAATAATACAAAGTCAATTAACACATATTTTACATATTATATCCTATATTTTTATGGTTAAGCCAGAGAAAAGAAAATGTTATTAAGACAATCTTAAGGAAAATACATTTACAGTACTGTACTGTATTTACATATGTATAAAGAACATGTATATGTGGACCCTAGTAGTTCAAACCCATGTTGTTCAAGGATCAATTGTATATGTGTGTGTCTGTTTTAACTGTGTGTGGACTGTTTTAACTGTGTGAATAAAGTTCAAATGCACATTCAACCTCACAGTAATAAAAGTAGTAAAAGAAATAAAAGAAGTATCTCTCTCGTGTCACTAAGTTTGGCATATGTGTGGTGTGTCTTTGGTCTGGCTATTAATGGTAACATCTTTTTTTTTTTTTAAGATTTTATTTATTTTTTGACACAGAGAGAGAGATCACAAGGAGGCAGAGAGGCAGGCAGAGAGAGGGGGGAGGCAGGCTCCCCACTGAGCAGAAAGCCCAATGCGGGGCTTGATCCCAGGACCCTGAGATCATGACTGGAGCCGAAGTCAGAGGCTTAACCCACTGAGCCACCAGGCACTGCCCCCCCACCCCCGCTTTTAAGGTTTATTTATTTATTTGAGAGACAGGGAGAGCGCACACGGGTGGGAGGGGCAGAGGGAGAGAAAAGCTTAAAATCTTAAGCAGACTCTGCACCCAGCACAGAGCCCGACTTGGGGCTAGGTCTCAGGACCCTGAGATCACGACCTGAGCCACAACCAAGAGCTGATGTTTAACTGACAGCGCCACCCACGTGCCCCAATAGTGATTATCTTTCTTTTTTTTTTTTAATTTTTTTAAAAATTTATTTGTCAGAGAGAGAGGGAGAGAGAGTGAGCACAGGCACAGATGGCAGGCAGAGGCAGAGGGAGAAGCAGGCTCCCTGCCGAGCCAGGAGCCCGATGTGGGACTGGATCCCAGGACACTGGGATCACGACCTGAGCTGAAGGCAGCCGCTTAACCAACTGAGCCACCCAGGCGTCCCCCCAATAGTGATTATCTTAAGAGTGATGTGGACTTCAACAGATGGATGGATAAAGAAGATGTGGTATATACATAAATGGAATACTACGCAGCCATCAAAAATTGAAATCCTGCCATTTGCAATGATGTGGATGGAACTAGAGAGTATTATGCTGAGCAAAATAAGTCAATCAGAGAAAGACGATTATCATATGATCTCTCTGATATGAGGAATTTGAGAGGCAGGGCGGGCATCGTGGTGGGTAGGGAGGGGAAAAATGAAACAAGATGGGAGCAGGGAGGGAGATAAACCATAAGAGACTTAATCTCAGGGAACAAACTGAGAGTTGCTGGGGAGTTGGGGGAGAGGGATGGGGTGGCTGGGTGATGAACACTGGGGAGGGTATGTGCTATGGTGAGTGCTGTGAATTGTGTAA
The DNA here is from genome assembly GCA_004024625.1 of Mellivora capensis. NCBI lineage: Eukaryota > Metazoa > Chordata > Mammalia > Carnivora > Mustelidae > Mellivora > Mellivora capensis. The sequence continues at coordinate 242,941 of PISX010000448.1, read as the reverse complement.
GCCTGATGATCCACAGACCTGTACCCCTGGGGCAAATAATACATTATATGTTAATTTTTTTAAAAAAGTGATGTGGACTATATATTCTAGAACCAATTCTAAAATAGAAAGAAGTAGCCAAATGCCCAGTGGTTTAGGTGGATACTCAAACCCATTCAGGTCATAATGCAGTCAGACTGAAAAGTTAATAGTGGAGTGGTCAAAAGAAAAGGCAAAAATCACAAAATGGGCGTGGCAGCAAATTTCTGCTCCTCATATCCCAGCCAACCTGACCTGTCAGAGGGGGGAGGCATCTTTTATTTCATTCCCCTGTGAGCAGTGACGGCAAGCTGTTGACAACTCCTACTGTACAAAGAGAGTTGTTCACACTGCAAAAGTGTTTACTGCTCACAAGTGATGCTCAAAATTAATTCACAGCAGCAACACCAGCAGAAAGCTTTGACAGACTGTCTTATGTGTTGACACAGTTGTAAGTTGTTAGATAAAAAAAGTAACACACTTTCCCTCTTTTCCAGCCTATACACATCAAAGTTGATCCTAAGACAGAATGTGAAACGTGTTTGAGATCCTGAATGCCATCCTGCAGGTGAGATTTCCGATTCTGGGGTTCGTGGCTTCGGGCGTGAGAAGAAGGTGGACCCCGGTTTTGAGGGTAAGTGAGGTGGTGAGCCTCTCACCCAGACTCAGCTACAACTGGTCACAGTGGTTGTTTTTCCTTCAAGAGTACTTCCTTCTAGGGCAAGCCTCAGGCACCAGGGTGGGAAGCGGAGTAGAGCTGTTTATATACCTCCTCGGCAGCAAAAAAGGTTGCTAGTATACCAGCTTTCACAAGACACAAATCATTCATTTCCCTATTCCTTTTTAAACAACAGTCCTTTACTTACTATGGCTTCGGGGAAGCTGGAAAGGTAGGACTTGCTTGCTCCGAACTGATTTATACTAAAGAACTGATTTATACTAAAAAATCAGAAAGAATGCAGTCTTATTTAATGTTGAGCCACCTGAGATAATTACAGTTTAAAAAAAAAAAAAAAAAGAAAGAAAGAAAGAAAGAAAGAAGAAGCCAGGTGGGATAGCAAATATTTGGCCTTCTCTCGAAGATGTTCTACAAACTCCCTGGGGCTCAGCTTGGCTCTGTGCTGTGCTGTGTAGAGAAGGTGCTGTGTTTGGAGATTTCCTGTTGAGCAGAGCGCCCTCTCCATGAGAAGCCACATGCCTTGGGAAAATGAAGGTTACTATTTAACATTGTAGCTATGCTTCCCAGGATCAGAAGTTGCCATTTATGTCAAAACTGGTGCAAAAACAATGAATACTGTTACGCTGAAAATAAATAAATAAATAAATAAATAAATAAATAAATAAATAAACAAAAAACTGAGCTTTCTTCAGGAAGCCTATATTTAAGTAACTATTGAAAATAACATAGCGGTGACTTGGAGGCAAATTCTCTGACTTCCCATGGCCTTTTTCACACCAGTCCCTCCATCTCTACTCACACTGGCCGTGATCCGTGGGTGCTGGGAGAGCTTTCTGGCTTTGCCCTCACCCTCTCCCAGGCCCATAATTCTCTCTCCTTCTTCATCCCCAAGTGCCCCCTTTCTTTTGGTGTTAGAGGACAGAATTCGTATCAAGAAGCAAATGACTGGTGCTGTAGGGCAGCCATCCTCTCAAGTTGCTAAGTTGTGAGAGTGTACCCTGAGCTGGGGGAATTCCTGCCAGCATGATGGCAGGCGTGGAGAAGGCTTCAAACACTGAGGTAAGAAGGGATAACAGAGTGCCCTTAAAATCTGGAATCAGGGAGCTCTGCTTTACCCAGCTAGTCCTGACCCCTGTATTCAGGTGTTCATCAGCAACCAGCAAGAGAGCCAGCCTGACTAAGAGGGCCACGCGCTAGCCAGCACTGGTCCGGCCAGTGATGATGACAGAGACGCAGCACCGACACTGATGGAGTCCTTACCGGTGCTGGACGTCGCGCTGTGTACTTTCACATACGTGGTCTCACCCGATACTCAAAAACCCTGAGGACGAGGGCTTTTGCTCTCCCTTGTTTACCAAGATGGTAACTGAGGCGTAAAGAGGTGAGGGGCTTTGCTTAAAGCTGTACCAGCTAATGAAAGTGGCAGAACTGGAACTGAAAGCCAACTGAGTCTGGACCAAGTGCCCTTCTGTTGTGTCCCATGGTTTCATCCCAGTGTAAACCATCTACTGTGAACAGCCAGCACAGCTCAGCACTCCCTGGTTTACCACAGGGGAACACGAAGAGAACTAGAGGCCCCACTGCAGATGCAAAGGGCTTTTCTCATGTGAATGTGGTGGAGTAAGAAGAACATGAAATCAGAATGCGGGCAGATCTGGTTAGAATCCTGGCCCCGCCTGTGACCTGCGGTAAATCTCTGACTTTGGTTTTCCCATCTATCAAATTAATCTGATACTACCTGGTTCACAGACTTGTTTCTGAGTAGTGAATAAGGTAACACACATGAAACAAATGGTTCGGGAGCATACACGGCTAAGTGTTAGTTATTCCTGTTAATACGGTCTTTCGATGGGAAGAGCAGTTCCCGAGAACAGAATACTGCCCTTCATGCAGGTGCGAGCTAGCCCGACCTGACAAAGCCAAGAGAAGGTTCTCAGGATGATGACTGGGGCAAAGGGAGTGGAAGCAGCTGAGTAGGCTGGCATTTACTGGTACTAATGAAGTTTGACCCTAAAAAACAACACAGGACGATGACTTCTGTAGTGCGGATGACAAATGGTAAGGTTCAGTGAATTCAGAGTAGGTGACCCTTTCTGCATTCACAGCCTGCTTCAAGACCTGCTGAACTGGAGTATGGGGCGCCATTTTCTTACTGGTGATTTCACGTATGCCTTTGTACACTGCAGACTGGGTTCAAAAGAAAGGGTCACCTTTGTGCAGTTGACTCCTCATTTTGTAACAATTCCAAAATGCAGTAGCTTCTCCCAAAGTATTTCAAAGACACCAACATGCTGAGACCCAGGGGCATCCATCGGGGTACTAACTCTCTTCTTCTAATGGCCTCAATCTCAGTGTATACTTTTGAATAGATAGGTGAGCTCCAGAAGGACTGTCTGTGGTGATTAATCTCATGCTTTGTTATGGAGAGTCTCAAGCCTTTTTCTACACATGAGCTCACCCTTCAAACCACCACATTTGTGACCATTTTTGGGAGGGTTGAACTAAAGTTTAAAGTATTATGTCATTGTAAACAAATAATCACATGTAGCGTGAGTCTGTGGAAAATACAGCATTTCACTTTTGCGGTGTTGGTTCCACTACAAGAACAGGGAACCCAAATGATGAGGTCAGTGGGCCAGCTGCCACATACAAGAGAATGCCAAGTCCACGTACACAGAGCAAGCTGCTTTCACTCACAACTAAAAAATTAAGCTCATTATTCTAACATTGGCCAACAAAAGTGATTGCTTTCCTAAATTAAATAGAAATAGAGTTTCAGAGACTACTTCTCCCTGCATTACACATTCTTGCCAGGAGGTCAAGAGGGCTGTTACCCTTGCTGCTGATGACATGACCACATCCAAGCCTGTTTCATTATCTTGTGCCTGATAATATCCAGGCCCATTTCTAGCTAATAAAAAGTAAACAAAAAATGCTACGACAACGTAGCAGCAAGAATGGAGGCAATAGAAGTAAGTGGTAAGAGAGGAAGTTATCTAAATCCTAGACACCTCACCCAGTCAAAGAGGGTAAACCATATTCTTCTGCCAAGTGGCTGTGTCTTCTGGTGGTAAGCAATGGGTGGACAGGTATATATACTGTTATGTAGGTCAACTTGATTTTGTCTTTGTCTATTTTTGCCTAAGGCAGAACATTATTCCTCCAGCATGCAATAGAGCTGACTAGAGCCTGCATCATTTTTTTTTCTAGCAAATCTAATGGAAACATTAGAACAAACGTGGCTTATATTCTAGCCACACTTTCTACCTTCCTATGTCCAACAACCGCTCATTTGGGTATCGAGGCTTAGAGCCCTTGGGTCTTCTCTGATTTCTATTCTTTTGTTTAGTCCTGACTCTATCAATATTCACACTCAGTACTCACTAAAGTCTCACTGATGACTCCTTTGATATGTGTCTAGACTTTATTCTCTACTCCTACTGTCATCGTTTTGTTCAGGGTCCTCTTCCAGGCCCCTGCACCCATGGCGACACCATCACAAGAACTTCCTGATGGTGCTGTACCTCTGGTTTCTGCCCCCACCAATCTGGCAAGGACACCATCACCGAGTCACCACAGTGGCCTCCCAGCACTTACAGGGGGCAAGTTATGTTCTAGTACTTACAGGGGGCAGCTTGCATTCATGGCCCTCAACAACTTGCTAACCAACCTGACTCACAAATCCTATTCCCCACTTCTGCCCTGCACCCACATCCATGCCCTTGCACATAACCTTTTTCCCTTCTTCACCTGCCTGGCTACCCACCAAGACCCAAGTAAGGCACATTTCCTCCAGGAAGATAGCTCTGGCCACTCCAGGAGAACGTGGAGCCCTGACCCGGACTGCTCACTTAGTGATAAGCAGTGGACTTCCTTGTGACCTCTTTTATAGTATTTATTGTTTTGATTGCTATTCAGATATAAATTGGTTAATCTGTCTCTTCAATTAGACTTATCGTGGCCCCCAGAAGATTACGTTTTCTACTTCTTTGTGTCATCTCTGCCCACCATGTCCTTTGTCCTCTTTCTCCTCCTTCACAACCCATGTAGCAACTGCAATAAGTAAGGCCTTCTTTTTACCTATGTCCTGAGGAGAAATCAGGAAGGGAATCTAAATGACAAGCAAGAGTCAAGAAACTCAGCAGAGACGTAACTGGCCCGCTCCGGGTCGATGACACTGCAGAACTGGATGAACCCTGAGTTAGGTACATCGGCTGTCAGCAAATCAGCAAAACAGCAACCCTCCTCTATGTTAAACGTGGTAATGACTCTGAGACTGAGATACAACTCAGTATGTGAGGGAGAGAGGGGGGGATATACAATGTGTCCTGCACAGAAATTCGTTTTTCCCCTAAATGCTTTCAATACATGCCTTCCCTTTTTAGCCATTTTTATTTAGAAATATTTCATATAGTAAAAAGTTATTTTTTTTTCTTTCTTCTTTCTTATTTTTTTTCTTTCTTGCACATCACTGCCCTGTTTGGGGTTACTATCAATGTGGGCCTGGGGAGAGAGGAGAGCAGTTCTTGGACAAAAGGATGACTAGGTAGGAGTCTTTCCTGGTGGATGGGGTTCAGTGAGACAGGGGTAACCCAGAACTGGTGGAGCTGGGATCAATTCGAGTGCTCAGGGTTCTGAGGTCCCATTTCTCTGGGACAGCAATAATTTTGCAGCAGGATAGGCAGTGCACAGGAGAGTAACTGGAATGACAACCTTCTCCAGAATGTTGGCCTCCAGAGTGGAGCTTTTTACATGACAGAGCCCAGATCTTCTGAACTAAAAAGAGTGGGACTGGGTTGTCAGAGGAGTTGGTTTTTGTGTCAAAACTGAGAGTTGTGTGCTCTGGTGGAACTGAAGCCTTGTGCAAACAACTGGTATTTGCTTTGGTCCAGGCTCTGGAGGGAGAGGAAAAGGGTGGGTCGATTCCTTCCCATCAACCTAGCTGTGAGAGTCCCATGGAGACTTAGGGCCTTGGATTTCTAACAATCAGCTACTGGGATATATGGTAGGGTGCGGACACAGAAGAGAAGGTATGAAACGTGCAATAAGTAGATTCAGACCTTGTCAGGTCCTGAGGTTTACTTTTAGAATAATTTCAACAGCACCTTTATTTTATTTTATTTTTTTATTTTTATTTTATTTTACTTATTATTATATTTTATTTTTATTTATTTATTGTTAGAGAGTTATTTATTTATTGTTATTTTTATTTATTTATTGTTAGAGAGAGAGCACAAACAGGCAGAGTGGCAGGCAGAGGCAGAGAAAGAAGCAGGCTCCCCACTGGGCAAGGAGCCCGATGTGGGACTCAATCCCAGGACCCTGGGATCATGACCTGAGCTGAAGGCTGTGGCTCAACCGACTGAGCCACCCAGGCGTCCCAGCACTTTTATTTGTAACCATTCGTCTGCTTCTCCCCCAATGGAGAGAATGCCCTTGCACACCACTGATCCTCAGGTAGCATGCTGCGGCTACCTTTGTGCAAAACTGAGAATTAAAGTAAGGAATGAAGGCTACCAAAGCAGCCTTGCCTGCCTTCCAAATGGTTTTCTCATCCGACAAAACTTTTCTTTACAGTTGCTGTTATTGTCCTTCAACCCAACACCACGACTAAAACAGAATCTCTGTCGTCTTTGTCATAAACACTGTGAAGCTCTGTTCCCTCCTGTCACCTCTCTACCCCCCAGGCTATCTCTCACTTAGAAATATGCAAGAGTCCAGAAAATGGTGATGCTTCTGCACCAATGATCCCAGGCTACCAATCCCCCCCAAGTTTTACTGAGTGTTCGATGTTGATCAGAATTCTGGTCACCACCTTTAAAACAGAGGATTAAGTGCTATGATCAAGATTACTAGAAGCCTTGCATTCCCTCACACCAACCCTCCTCCCGCTTACTCCCTCACTCAGTAAACCTTTGTGTGCCCGCTCAGGTCTCAGGGCCAGTGGAGCCCTGATGATGCGCACCCCCAGGACAGACTCCCACCTCTTCCCCTGGCATGGGGTCTGTACCCCTGAACTAGCGCTTCTCGTTTTTACTACGGCCGGCAGATCCTCCCCACTTTCCAGCCTGGCTGCTCCTTACTTTCCATCACTCTGTCACTTCTCTTCTCTCTCATTACTTTGCCCAAGCTCCCTGAACTTCTCTAAGAGTAGGTACTCATCTGCAGACATCACCCTTCCTGTGACCAGTCAGCCCCACACGTATGTCCCCGACCCCAAGCTGTAACTCCGCACTAGGCTCTGCTATTGCTAAGGCCGCGTTTCTTTGCTTCCAGAGGTACCTGCCTTATTCCCTTTCCATTTCTGTTTTTCTCCTTCCCTCCCTTCCTCCTCTCTCTCTCTCTCTTTTTTAAACTTTCAGGATTAGTTCTATTACAGATAAATAAGACTGTTAAAGTAGGTGGCTGTGTGGAAAGAGCCTGGCTTTGGAGTCAGACAGATCTGGTTTCAAATCCTGGTCACAGTCGTGGTAACAGCTACAATAACTCTGGCAAATCATTTAAATCTTCTTGGCCTCATTTGCCACATCTGCAAAATGGGGATGACAATTCTTACCCCATTGGTTTGTCCTGCTAAGGATTCAATGTATAAAATGCCTTCCACATAGAAGTTACCCTAGAAATGTTCCTTCTCTGATCCTCTCCCCCGCCCCCGCCTTCCCCACACAAGATGATACAGAAGATGGCTACATAAATAGTTAGAAAGGAAAGGGGACACCCGCGGTAAAATTAAACTGAGATTATCATAATTAAGAGATTAACTGACAATATAATCAGCACTAGTCTGTTATAAAATTCAGGGGATTAAGATTCATTTTTTTAAACAAAGTAACAAAAGAGAAAGAGGTTGCTGGATGTCAACTCCACAGCTAGGCGCTACAACAAAATGCATGTGAAGCTATGTTACTCTATTGTTCAAGTGTCCTATAAAGAAACAAGATATAGGGAAACTAGTGTGTGAGAAAGACCTGGCCTTATGTGTGGAGCTGACAAATATGCAAAAACCTAGACCCGATTCCCATTTTAAAAAGGAACTTGCAGAGTGATTAAGCCCATTCTGAAAGTGAGGCTGTTCTGGTATGTATGCCGCGTCATCCTGGGAGCCTGGTGCTGTGCGGCCCACAAAATGCTGGTGTGAATGAAGCCAGAAGAGAACAACCGGCCACAGGCAGAAAGGGGCCCAGCACGTCTGGCCTCTACTTGCCGTTTTTAAACCCAAGGCACAGTATCACCTAAGGAATACTCCCACTAACTTTTTATGCAACTCTTCTTCCACTGCAGGGCGAGTGAAGTAAATGACACAGGGCAGCCGTCTCAGGACTCTGTGCTCTCTGAGAGGTAAACCCAGCTCTAGGCAAACACCCCAGCCGGACGTTCAGATGTTTCTGCTGAAGTGAGGAAAAGCATGTGTGTTTGAGTGAAATGGGATGGCTTTCAACTGCTGAAAGATGCCACAAATCTATTAGCTTGAACTTCAAAGAACAAACTCTGAGAAAATAGAAAATCGGGGTGGGGCAAGCTGAACTGGATCTAAACCATGTATTTCTCTGTTCTTTTCCAGAAAAACAGTGCAAACCCAAGTAGGCTCCAGTCTCTTCTCCCAATTTTTACTACCTGCCACACTTCCGAAAATATCTTCTACATAGTTCCGTTTCTGGAAAAACAGATTCTTATTCAAGTTTGTGGTTAAACACTGCTCCATGAGCTCATTTTTCTATGATTTGTTGGACATTTTAATGTGGCTTTTACTGAGAACAGTTTAAAGAGAATTATCTTTGAGAAGCCTGTGGGATTCTATAATTCTCTGGTGCTCTTCCCAATCAGGATGATTTATTCCAAGACAATTCGAAACCAGGAAGGACTTGATGCCCAGATTTCTAATAAGCTTGGCTGCTGTCTTGCAAAGCCAGGAAGTGAGGGCAGCGGGAAGGGTGAATGGGTCTAGGCTTAAATCTATTCTATGTGGCCGGGGCACATGATTTCATCTCCCTGAGAGGTGACTATAAAATGTAAGAGGTGGTAATGCCGCCTTTGGTTCTCCAGCCGTAATACTCTATGATGTTACAATGTCTATTCATACAGCATATATACATATGCAATGAAGCCAGGATATGCTTTCTTATAACCAAAGGCTCATTCCAGATTTAATCAAAGAGACAAATGGGAAAAACACAGACATGAACAGGGTTGTGAGAATCAGTCTAAACCACCAGGGACATAAAAACAAGTATAATAATGGGCAGGGGGGAAAAAAAAGATCTATGTAAGTCTTTCCCTTGAAAAATCCTTGAAAAATCACTACCATAGCTTGGAGACTACACGCCAATATGAATAATTGAGGTGAATTCATTAAATACACTAGAGGACACTTCCTAGGAGCTAGAACATATTAGAAGGAAGCATTTTTTAGGTTCACCCCTCCAGATCCAACTCCTTGCCACTAAATAATAACCCTCAATAACCCTATCAACAAATGAAACATACAAGCTGAAGTAAGACATATAAACACAATGCCCGTGACCCACTTCAGTGTCTGGATTAATTGATACACCACATGTTTTAGAAATCAGAAAGCGAGGGTGGGAAGAATGAATGGTGGGGTAAAGTGAATCCTGCCAACTTCAAGTAGGATGAGCCAGAAGAGGGGGCAGGTTTGCATTTTGAAGGAATATCCTTTCTGCTCCAAAAGCTTCCCCTACAGACACTTGAACAAGGTGAATAGACAGGCTACGTCCACTCTAATTCCCTGTCTGCTCTTAAGGTGACCTCATTGAAAAAGAGGCACCAAAAGCCTTTATTGCTAATCACCAGATTAAAAAAAGTCTAATGGCAGCAATTGTATATGTCCATGGCTGAAAGCTGGAACCGTCTGGTGTTAATCTCCTTTCTCCCCCCATTCTCTCTGTCCTCTAATTCATTCCTTGCCAAGCTTCTCACGATTCAGTTTTGTAACATTTAATGTTTCGCATCAAATGCTGTGTGCCTTGGACCATTTGGTGAGAGAACTGAATAAACCTAGCAAATACAACTACCGTGAGGAAGAAAAAAAGTGAGGGTGAAAGTAGAGAAATGCAGCCTGTAGCTTGTTCCTGTCCACGGTGACAGGTCCCGTGACGATGCTCAGACGTGACCTGTGGGGCGGGCACTCACCAACAGCCGCCTCATGCTCCAGGATGCGCTGCCCGGCTGACTTTCTCACAGAGCAGAGTTTGCTATTAGTTCTGTGTATGAACCTCCCTGTCCTTTTTTTTTTTTTTTTTTTCCTCTGGGAGAAGCGGGGGAGAAGGGAAGGGATGCTCAAGAAAACAACAGGTCTCAAATAGTATTTGTAAATGAACATAGGAAATGGGATTGTGTGACAGTGTTCTGATGATATCCTTATCTTCTCCATGAACATCACCTGCTGTATTTTCACATTCGTGAGGATCCTCTGAATCACTTTTAGTTAATGATAGAGGAAAAAGAGAATGAATATAGGGAAGAACACAGGAAGACAGGAGGCCATAAAATTGGTAAGATTGTTGTTTTGGACAGGATCAAGCCAGACTTCAAGTAACAGAGATCCCCAAAACAGAGACTTAAATAACAAAATTTATTTCTCCTTCGTATAAAAGAAGTTAGAGGCAAGCAGTCTAGGATTGTATGAATGTTTCTCATTCATCAGGACCAAGGCTTTTTTCCATTTTCTATCAGTCCTATTATGTGGTCTTCTTCCTCTAAGTCCAAAATGGTGCTGGTGTTCCAGCCATCACACTCATGTTCCAGGGGATAAGATGGAGGGAGGGGTGAAGAATGGTGTGACCCTTCCCTTTTAAGACTTCCTGGAAAACACACACACACACACACACACACACACACACACTTCTCTGTACATCTCATTGGCTGTGATATAACCACATGGGCAGGGAGCCTAGGGAACTTGCTTTTAGCTAGCAGCAAGTGGCTTTCCCGCCAGCAAATCTACTATACAAGGGAGTCTGTTAATTGGTGAGCAAGGAAAAGCAGGCTTTTTGGTGACTGACAGGCAGTCTCTCTGACATAATGAAGGCTTTGCAAGCTTCCTTATTTACCGAGGCTGTATAATGTGGAGATTAGCAACACACACAGCAGATAGAAACATAAAAAGCACTATGGTGGTGAAGTATTGTAATAGTATTCTATGGAACTTAAGAAAAATCTTATAGATTCTCTATGTCATAGACTCAGAAATGTCTTCAAATGATTTAATGTCATTCACAGGGAAGGGTAATTTATCACACATTGCTACAGAGACACCTCACTGAGCCCAGGGGTAGCAAACATTTTCAATCAATAGGTTTGGACAACACAACAGCCATAAAACCCTCTAACCTGTATTTAATACTAATCCAATGGCATGAAGCATGAGGAAGAAGGGAGACAGAACAAACATCCTGGGCAGCAATAAAATTATCTTGCTAAAGAGTTACCCAGAATTAATTAAGACACTGCCGCAAGGGGACAATAATTGAATAATTCCCTAAGATGTGAGGAAAGTATTACTGATTGGTCCAATCTGGAAATTTATATTAAATACCTTAAAATTCTGCAAGGCTCCAACCCAGCAAATCTATTTCTAGAAATTTAACTTAACAAAAATAGCCATGGATACACCCCGAGACGTATCCATGTAGACATTCATCAAAGTTATTTAAAACAGTTAAGTGGGAAACAAACCTCTTCAATACCTAGTAAAAGAAGACTGGTTAAGTAAGTGCTGGTGCATTCATTCTAATGTAGCAATTGCAAATGATGTGGTTAAGGAAATTAAGTCATGGAAAAGTCATAATTCTATCAAGTATAAAAAACAGATTAGAAAACAAAACACACAGTGTGATCCTGTTTTTTTATTTAAAAAGCAAAGTACCTATATTATTATTATTACTATTATTTTTAAAGGTTTTATTTGCTTATTTGACAGAGAGAGACATAGCAAGAGAGGGAACACAGTGAGAGAGGGAACTCAAGCAGGGGGAGTGGGAGGAGGGAGAGGCAGGCTTTTCGCTGAGCAGGGAGCCCGATGCGGGGCTCAATCCCAGGACCCTGGGATCATGACCTGAGTGGAAGGCAGACGGTTAATGACTGAGCCACCCAGGTACCCCAAAATACCTATATTACCACGCACACCTGAATTACGGTAGTCTCAAATAAAAGATCTCCTATTTTACTAACGAGAGTACAAAAACAAAAAATCAGTTTTGCTAACTTGAGTTTATAGACCTTCAGGAATGTGAAGAAATAATTATCTTATGATATTTACTTCATATTCATATTTCATATTACATTCATACAAAATAATAGATTGATTTGTAAATGTTCTGGAATTGTATCCTACAAAAGAATTTTATCCAGATGTTTCACATTCATCTCCAATGTCTTCATCATTGTTAGAATCCATTTTGAGTCACTTAACACCTGTGCCTGAGACAGAATCTCTAACTTTGTATGTGATATTGTCACTGGAAATTTGATCCCAAGAGAGAAATAACCATTTGCATCATATTAAGAAAGCTGGTGTTATGATTTGATCTGTAGATGATCTTTACTGGGCTACTACTAGCGGTGTTGTTTTTATGGGAGAAGATATTTGCAAATGACATTACAGATAAAGGGTTGGTTTCCAAGATCTCTAAAGAACTTCTTAAACTCAACACCCAAAACCCAAATAATCTAGTCAAGAAATGGGCAGAAGAGGTGAACAGACATTTCTCCAAAGAAGACATCCAAATGGCCAACAGACATGAAAAAGTACTCTTTAAAAAGACTTGTTCTTGATGGTGTCCAACCTGGGGTGTGAGGTCATGCTTTCAAATAGAATGGCTAAATTTCTGTTGGCTTTTACCATCTATTTTTAGAGCAATTCCATCAGGTGACTTCTTTCTACAAGGACCTAAAACTTCCACTGACTGAGGTGATTTCAGAATAACGAGTCTTTGCCCAAATAGTACTTTGTTGTTCAAAATAAAATTACAGAGAGAATGCCCATAATTGGAGAAAATTTCTATGGATTTGATCATAAGATGACACTCATTTTTATAATCGGTAGTAAGGGCCCAAACAAAATCCCTTTCTTACCTTATATTCAGATGTATTTCATGTATATACAGAGAAAAAAATGACTAAGAGGACGATCTCTATAATAATGTCTGCAGTGGTTACTGCTGGTAAGAAGATTACTCTGGGAGCCTTAAACCTTCTTCTGTTTGCCTCTCTTTATTTTTTAAAGTTTCCTCAATGAATGAGAATGTCAAAATTGGAGAATAGTATTAACAATAAAACAGAAGCAAAGGAAGAAGCATTATATAAATAACACACAGGGCATGAGCAGAGACCGGCTAAGCCAGCCATGGGGTGTGATTTCAGCTCAAAAACAATTCTCTCCTGGCCCGAAATTTGTCACTCTTTTGGGTGACAGTGAACTGCAAGTTAGTTAAAATGTAGATGTGTTTTCTGGAAGATAACTCATTCATCTACGACTCCCCCCACCCCTCTTCACAGCAGACTCATTTATCAGACTCGTTTCCGTGCCTGGAGACAGTCCAGAGGGAATGAGTCAGTGACAGGGACAGGTCAGTTTTATGTGAGGAGAGATAATCAGAAAGGTCACCCCTTCTCTCCTACTCCCCACAAAGTTCTGACGGCCGGGGAGCCAGGGAGTAAGACTGAGATGGGGCGACGAAGGATAATGCCAGCGAGTAGCCCCGGGAGTGGTGGAGCTGCAGGGAAGCAGGCAGTCTCCGAGGCCAGCTCGCCTGGTTCACATCCCACCTCTGCCCATTCTCAGCTGTGCTACCCGGGCCAGGAGACCTACTCTCTCTGTGCCTCTGTCTCCTCATCTCTGGGATAAGGATGGTAATGGTTTCTATTTCACTAGGCTGTTGTGAGGCCTAAGTGGTAAGTCCATATGTCTAAAGCACTTGGTATGAGTTCGACAAATGCTGGTCATTGTAACACGCCAGGGGCCACACCCAGTGCTCAGTCAGTTGTCACAACAACCCCGCCAGGTACGCCCAACTGCGTCTATTTTACAGATGCAGAAACTGAGGCCTGGGAAACGAAGTGACTTGAATAGGTTTGTACAGCTACTACATGGGGAAATGTGAATCCTCTGCAAGCGGCGGTCATCCTTGCCTCCTACGGGCCTCATCTTTGACATGGAATGTACCAACCATTCCTTCCGGTTTTCTTCCCACACAGCCTACTGTGGTTGGACCCCTCCCCAACCCTCCCCAGTTTCTCCCTCCTTGAGAGGACATCCTACATAGCACAAGGCAGCCAGAGGGCCCTTCTAAACCTAGATCTGATATAACGTCACAGCTCAAAGAACGATTGACATCTCCCTGCCCTGTTGACCAGTAGGAAAAAGCCCGAAGCCTTCAATCCTTTCATCATCTGGCCCCCCTGTGCCTCTTGGAATCACCTCGCCAACACTTCCCTCTGCAGCATTCTGATGCTGCTCCTGCGAGTCCCCAGGGACCTTCACGGTCTCTGCCTTTGCTCATGCTGTCTAGAAGGTGCTTCTCCCCCTAACAGTGTTTTTTTCCATCCTTTATTGAACAGCTGAAATGTCACTCCCTTTAATAGGCCCTGACTGAAGACTAACACCACTGGTTGATCAACAAATACTTATAAAGAGCCTACTGTGTGTCCGGCACTGCCTCAGGCACTTTGGAGACAGCAGTGAACAAAACCTCTGTCCCCACCTTTCTCGACGCTCATGATCTCTCACTTGCCAGCATGCCCACAATGATTTGCTATGGCTTTAATACACACTTCATACAACTCTCTCCTCTGCACAAAGTGAGTCTTTGGAGAAAAAGGGACCATGTCTCCTCCACCTGTGTATTTTTTGTGTTTGGCGAAGATCTTGGCACACGAAACACTTACTAAATATTGGCTTGATGAATGATGTCTCCAAAAATCTTCATGCTAGAGAATATTCCCCTATAATGACTTTGTGAGCAATTCTATTTGGGTATATGGAGATGATTCATCTAAAGATATTTTCCCCTTCATTAAAAAAAAATATGCCTGTGGCTTGCCTTTTGGGGGAAAAAAAACCACTTTTCACTTGTATACAACACAAAGGAAAGGTCTGTGCTTTTAGTTCTGGATTCCTAGATTTCGTACAATGCTAGGTATTCACTAGGCACTCAATAAATGTTTGTGGAAGGACTGGGGGAAGGTAGGTAGGTAGGAAGGAGAGAAAAATGAAAATTTGGGTGCCAAGAGAAGAGCTGGAAGGGAACGACCATTATCCCCAAGGTAAGCAAGGCACAGCAAATGTGGGTCTAGTCCCAAAGGAGGAAAGCAGTGCTGGCCAGGAAAGGGAGATCCGGGCTGAGCCTGCCGCAAGGAGACAGGTTTCACTCCTCAGGTTAGGGGGACCCCGCTGTTCTGGAATGACAGGCCTGAGAGATTTAAATGCTGACTAGGTGAATAAGCTCCACTGAAGAAAGTAATAAAATCAATTTCCTACAAATACTAAGAAGCACGACAAATAAATCAGTAATTCTTCCTGACACGCTCCATTTGGTGAGTTGAGTCTTCTATTCACCTACAATGCAGGTGAGCAAACACAGGCTTTTGAAAAGAAACAGAAACAAACCTATGTTGAAACTTCCCAGAGAGCTATCATTGAAAGTGCCGCCGCCAGTAACCAGCCAGAATTTTTACCAATCTACAAAGAAAGATGAGAGTAGCACACTCTTGTGTAGATGGGATCACCCATAAAAATGGGCATTCCACCCAGAGCTCACAAACTCTCTCCGCTGCTCCCTCAAGGGCTCCCCCCAACCCCCATCCCACACCCAGCACACACTGAGGTTACGGTGGTGATTCAAGCTGCAGATTCAGGGGAAGAAGAGATTAAATCAGACAATGTATGTAGGAGTGACAGAAGCATATACTGCCTGACACACAGTGGGTCCTCTTTAAATGTGTCTAAAATAAAATAAAAAAGACAGCAAGGGAAAGAACAGCTCATCTAATCTATACTTGGAATTTCTCAAATTACTCATAAGAGCACTTTAAAAATTCCAGAAAGACAGAGTATGCAACCCCTGTCAAAATAGTATTAAGTGCTAAAACACAGACAAAGATAGGTAATTAACAGCTACCAGCTTAGATGAAAATGTCTGCAATCTTGTTTAAGTGCTTGGGTGATAGAAAGCATTAGGAGATAAACTTAGGAAGATGTGGTGGCTGGGGAGTGGAGAGAAAGGTGTTTAAAAACTAGCACGCAGGGGCGCCTGGGTGGCGCAGTGGGCTAAAGCCTCTGCTTTCGGCTCAGGTCATGATCCCAGAGCCCTGGGATCGAGCCCCGCATCGGGCTCTCTGCTCCTCAGAGAACCTGCTTCCTCCTCTCTCTCCCTGCCTGCCTCTCTTGCCTACTTGTAATCTCTGTCTGTCAAATAAATAAATAAATAAATCTTAAAAAAAAAAAAAAAAAAAACTAGCACGCAGTCAGCTTTTTACAAAACTAGTTCACACAAAAAACTTAAGGGCAAGACACTTAAAACACAATCGGAACTCCCTCAGAATCATAGAAATATGCTTGACAAGGCTGAAGGGCCCTAGGAGATCTCTTTCTTCAGATATAGCCTTCAAAAACAGCAGAGTAACATTCCCCTAAATATGACTGATGTGCCAGGACTTTAAGTAAAATCATTCATATTAAAATACATGACTTCATCATTAAGTCTCCCTCTGATTAATCTGGACCTTTTGATCCACGCAGCTGCAAGGAATGATAACCCCAAGAAAGAGGGTATCATCTTCCCAAAGGACACAATGGATTTGCATAGAGAGGGAAAACAGATGGGTTTAAACAAGGAAAAAAAAAAGGGTGTACAAGGCAGCTGAAGAGAAATAGGTAGAAAATGACAATATCCTTGAGCAACTGGCTAAGCCATTTTGTGACCTTTTCTCTTTGACTTCCAACAAATTTTCACCTGCGCAACCAGGAACAAATAATACTTGAATAAGAGTTTGAAGTTAAAACTTTGCTTTAAATATGAAGTTTTACCTTATATTCTAGACTTAGGCATACAGAAAGAGAATGCCAAAGAATTTTAATGTAAAGGATTTTTTTTAAAGATTAAATTTAGGGACAGTGATTTTGGGGTTAAATTTTACTATGCTGGAAACAGTATGTATAAATGACCAAGGACCTACAGAAACACAGAAGTGAGGCTATAACGCTGTGTTCACCTCTAAACCATATTTACTGACTCAGGTGAGGACTCTGTGTGTTGGCAGGGAGGGGGAATGGGTGATCCTCGTCTTCCAATGGTATCTGCCCTCAAGCACTCAAGTTGATGTTTCACACTGAGGCACTGATGCTGTCACTGACATGGTGTGAAAGTTTTCTAGAATGAGACATAAAGACCTAAGTGTCTAAAATGGCTTTGACTACCCCATGTTCCAAAGCTGATGGTCAACACTTCCGAGACCTTGCTCTAAACTAGACGGCTACTGATATTTAAAGAGGCAGGTGGTCTCAACACGGAAAGAAATAGAAAACTGAAAAATTAGTAGATAAATTATTCCAACTTGAAAAATTAAATACTTGACTATTTCCAGGTAAACTGGTTTTGTGTTCTCTTTGTTGTTTTTTAAGCACCTGGGGTGGATACTACGTTGAGATTTACCAGAAGACTGGATCGTGTTCAGTTCACCACTTGTCTTATAATCTGAGAGTGAACAATAAGGAATGATGTACAAAATGTGTTCAAAAAAGTGTTTTGAGAATGAAGATTTAAAAATTTCAAGACTCAGAGTCAGTGACAGTGGAAGAAATAAAAAGGCCTTCTATCAAAGAGAGACGTCAAAGCAAACACACCACAGCCTGTTCCCAGTCTCACGCCTCTACTATGCCTTTAAAAGGAAAAGAAAAAAACAACAACAAAAAAAGAATTTTTCCCGAAAGGGTAGAGTATGGCTGAAATAGTAAACACCAAACCCAGAAAAAAGAGGAAGTTAGTCCCTTACATAGAAATGGGTGGCATGCTTTCTGTGATATTAAAAATTGCCGTAACAAGAATGGGGCAGTAATAAAAATAAATTATTTCCCTTTTTGCAAAGCATGTGAGGGTAGGAAATTGACCCAAACTGCCAGAGAAATGAGGAAGCACCCTTTTCACCCTGTCCTCAGAATGCTATTTCATAATTCATCCCATCTCTCACATGCCCTTTCTCTGCCATGTCCCTGCTCTTTGCTCTTCAGCTGTCCTCTCACCAAGCTCCTCAATTAAATTACCTCATGTTTTTTTTCTCTGATCTGCTGTTCACAGCTTGTCACATCACTGTACCATAAGCCTCCCCACAAGCTGCTGAAACAGGACACGGAGAGAACCGTTCGTTTCCCCCTTCATTGTCCAGAGGGAGCATGCGCGTCTCCGCATGCCTCTTCCCACAGACCCACAGACTCTTCCGGTAAGGAGCAGATGTATTCACAGCCCTAAAAAAAATCATGAAACGGGGCCTGAGCAGCCTATTGAAGCAACAACCTATGTCCCAGCCAGTCAGTTCGAAAAAGGGACAATTGGCACTCGTCCTCATCCTTTTGGGAAGGACAGACATGGCCATTTTCTCCTGAGCACTTGGGATTATAAGAATCGAGCCACGTAGTTACTACAAGGACTCAGCTTTTTTATCTTTTCATTGCTGTAAAATAAGTGGAATGGTTAATCCTTTGAGTCTATAAGACATCCTTCACAAAACAGTATTTCAAAAAATTTTTAATGGAATAGTCCATCTAGAATGGCATGAATTATCCAGAATGGTGATACAAAGAACCTACGTGCCAAATTAAAGCATTAAATCAAAAGGCCAATAACCGAGAAAAGGGAAAATATTGTTGCAAAATGGGATGAGATTAAAGAAAGACACACAGATGAGATTCTCCAGTTTGATGAGGCAGAGGTGCAGAAAAGGTTCTTCCCAGAGGGTCAATACTTCCAGAAACAGAAACATTGATTTAAAGGTGCTAATTTAGAAGAGGCAGAGGAAGCCAGCATAGCCAATAAATAAGAAGAATCCAACATGAGCCAGGGAGACACCCTATTCAAGGAGAGTTTAAAAACACAGGAACATTGGAACTGGATCCCCACGTGAGTAGAGAAAAGTACCATTTTTTTTCCCTCTCTCTCTTTTCCTTTCATTTTTATCCCCCCAAGTAGGACTACTAATCCCATTTGGAACCAGGTGTTCAAAGCTTCATGTGCCCTGAGGGGAGGAGATAAATAGATTCATCCTTCCAGGAGAGTAATTTGACAATATGGTACCAAAAATTTAAAAAATGTTCATCCCTTTGGTCTGGTAATTCCATTTCAAGGATGTGTGAAAAGTTATATGTGTGAGGATGCTATTTGCTGCTCTCTTTATAATCTTCTGCCTTGTTTTTTTTTTTTTTTTAAAGATTTTATTTATTTATTCGACAGAGAGAGATCACAAGTAGGCAGAGAGGCAGGCAGAGGGAGGAGGGGAAGCAGGCTCCCTGCTGAGCAGAGAGCCTGATTCGGGCTCGATCCCAGGACCCTGGGATCATGATCTGAGCCGAAGACAGAGGCCTAACCCACTGAGCCACCCAGGCGCCCCTTCTGCCTTGTTTTTAATAGTTAATGGAAAAAGGCAGAAAAAAATCTCGATGCCCAGTGATAAATCAGAATGCATCCATATGTGGCATTCCAGACAGACATTTGAAATGATGCTGTAGAGGGATGTTTAGTGACAAGAAACCATTCAAGAAATTACAACATTTAAGTGGGAGTGTAATGACTGAGTTTTTGTTTCACCACCCCCCCCCATTCCCACTTAGGCTTGTAAGATATATTCAGGATACACACAGTAGGGGTAACAATATTATGAGTGCTTTAATTTTTTTCTTATATGCTTTTTGACAATATCTTTAATAAAAATACAGTATTTTTTGGTAAAGAGAAAAACCAGTAAAAAGCTTTTTAAAAGGAACAAAATCAGGGAGTGGTCTTGTGTAAAACCTATCAAATGTCAGGGCTATCCGCACCACGAGCTCCCTGAGTCACCACCTTAATTCGACAGATGAGAAATCAAATATACATACAAAACAGGAAGGTTCTGACCTCAGAAATGCTCAGAAAAGGACTTAAGGCAGTCACAACAAAAGAGGGAAAACGGGTTGCTGAAGGTTGCTCCTTAGGGCTGAGTAGGTAAATACAACAGAAGTATGTATGATTTGGGAGTGGGGGGTGTTCAAGAGAGTTGAGAGTCTCAAGAGATGCTCGGTTTTGGAACAATACTGAATGGAAAATTAAGGAAATTAGGAGATATTGTAGGGAGCAGGGAACTAACATTTTTCAGCACCTCCATGTAAATGCTCATGTTAATTCATGTAATCCTCTAAATAACTCAGAAAATCCTAGTACTCCCATTTTACAGATCAGGACACTGAAGCACAAAAAACTTGGACTGGTCACAGATGTAGCAAGTAAAAGAGCTATAGTTTGCTCTCGGGATGAACTCCCAAGTCCTTCCCCTTTGGAGTGCCTGTGCAAGTAAGCGGGGGTGGGGAGGGAGAGGGAGAGAAAGAATGTTAAGGAGGCTGCATGCCCAGAGGGCAGCCTGATGCAGGGCTCAATCTCAGGACCCTGAGATCATGACCTGAGCCAAAATCAAGAGTAGGAAACTTAACCGACTGAGCCACCCAGGTGCCCTTATATGCGCTACTTATTAACTGAGGCAACGGCAGGTGAAATTGCATCATAGTCTCAGCTGGTAAGTCAGCTATATGGGGGATGGCCACAGCAAGGCCCTCACAAACTACCATTCAAAGTGATAAATTCATGAAACTCAAAAAGGCCAGCTCCCCCTGACCATGGCAATGGGATAGAAAGAAAGAGTGATTTTCAAAAATCCTATTTCTGGATACATAGACACCTGAATGTCTTTTAAAGCCTGCCCTTACAGATATCAAGAAACTCGTGTTCCTTTCCTTCCAATATATCCCTCAGAGTTCTCATTAGTGCTGTCCTTGAACTCCCAGGAGCCCACAGTCGCAGCCTTAGTGGTGACCTTATATAACAGCAGCGATAGCCTGGCTATTATGTGGAGGAGAACATAACAGCAGGCACTGCAATACCTTCGCTCTTCTGGCCTGGGAAATGGACAGCAGACAGTACAGATTCTATTAAATGGGAGATCTTAAACACTGATTAGCTATTTGCAGGAACCAAGACATGATCATTCTCCTTCAAGTCCTAATGTACTTTTCTCATTGCATGGTTAGTGGAAACAACAGGTCTTCTCATTCTTTTCTTATTGCTCTGATCATCTCAGAAGGGTCTAATTAGGAACACAGCCTTCTCCACAGTTATTCCTGGTATAGTGATCAGCAACCAAGCCTCCAGATTTAGTTAAAAGTAAATCACATCGGGACGCCTGCCTGGGTGGCTCGGGGAGCCTGCTTCTCTCTCCGCCTCTGCCTGCTTGTGCGCGCGCTCTCTCTCTCTCTAATAAGTAAATAAAATTTTTTAAAAAAGTAAATCATATTAATAAAAGCGCCTTTTTTGGAATAAAAGAATATCATGTTGCAACCCCCTGCATGTTAGTTCATCAGTACTCTTAGCTTTGGCGAACTTGTAAATGGTAGCTACTAGCCACATGTTACTATTCAAATTTAAATTAAATGAAGTTAAACACTGAGTTTCTTGGTCACACTAGCCACATTACAGGTGCTCAATAGCCTCATTTGGTTAGTAGCTATGGTACTGGACAGCACAGATATAAAATATTTCCACAGGTGCCAAAAGTGGCACCAAGCAACCCTGCCACAGAGCAATGGGCCAATTCAGAAACACTTCCTTAGTTCTTAGGTACCAGGCACTGTTCCAAACATTTTAAATTTATTCGCTCATTTACTACTCACTATGATTCCATGAGTGATGTCGGGCTTGTTACTGTTCCCATAACATAGATGAGGAAACTGAGGCACAGAGTGATTAAATGATCTCTGATTCCTCTCTCCCACACCATATTAAACCCATGGACTTTTCCTCCCATACCCATTGCCTCCCATGGGTTGTGCCCTGGCAGAGTCTGTCATTATAGATGTTATATACTCATTTAGGTTCTTACCGGACAACTGCTCTACCCTCCTACCTGGTCTATTTCAACCATCCTTCTCCAACATCAGCAGGATCAAATACTGAAAAATTTTGTTTTGTAGCAGATAAACCCTCAATGGAGTTCACTAAATTACACTCAAATTCTTCAAAGCAGCTTTCAAAGTTGCCTACAATATGGTTCCAATTTTTTCTTTCTCATCTTATCCTTATATAATATCTAAGACTTAATAACTAGGGCCACTGTGTTAGTTCAGGTCTGCTGGGAAGCAGACACTACCCTGGGATTAGACATGCAAGAGGTTTCTTGGAGAAGGGAGCAGGAGTGGACCGGGAAAACGTGTAGAGTAAGTTGTAGGTCTAACCCTATGGAAGGGAGGACGGAGGAAGGGGGATAGACGGTTAACTGACTGAGCTACCCAGGTACCCCTAACTGGGATACTTTTAAGAGTAGCAGCAAGTGCTATTAATAATTAGACTGGACAACAGGGGAAACCAGGGATGATCCCAGGCACACTGGCATTATGGTCACTCTGTGACAACTTATGCGTCAAAGAGCCTACTCGATGTTCATCAGCACAAAGTGGTCATTCTTTCAGTCTGGAACTGCTTTATAACCCAAACCATGGCTACCGAAATCTTAGGCATCTTTTTTTTTTTTTTTAAAGATTTTATTTATTTATTTGGCAGAGAGAGAGCACAAGTAGGCAGAGTGGCAGGCAGAGGGAGAAGCAGGCTCTCTACTGAGCAGGAAGCCCAATTCGGGATTTGATCTCAGAACCCTGGGATTGTGACCTGAGCCGAAGGCAGATGCTTAACTGACTAGGCCACCCAGGCACCCTTCGTAGGCATCTTTTAAAACTGACTGCAAATGGTATCTTCCAGATGTCATCTTTTCCTTTGGAATCATGTCATATGTACCTTTCTTAAAATTCTGATCTATTCTGGTTATGTATTTTAATTAGTTTAGAATTACCTCACTTCTGTCATCAAACAGCAAGGTCCCTGAAGGTAGGGACTGTGTTTTTCAGGGTTTTTTTTTCTCCCTTTGGTGACTAACACAATGTTTTGCACATATAGTGGGCACCAAGAGAAGGTGTATCCTTAACTCTGCAGAGTGCTTCATTATCAGCTTTCTTAGAACTCTCCCGTTTTAAACAAATACTTGTGTCATCTTGTATTTCATGAGTGCCATTTTTTCAGTCTTTATAGTTTAGAGAATTCAAATATCATCCAACCTTGGTGAATGAGTTCCTTTATGACTTGCTAATTACTTTGTCCTTTTTCTGCTCAAAGCCTACATTGAATTACTTCAACTTCACCTCAAAAGGGGACTAAAAAATTGCTGAATGTAATTTGCACTTTAAACAATAAAGTTACTAATGGCATTTTAGCAAGAACACCCATTATTTTCTTTGCAGCAATACATCAGCATTTCGTCTATTACAAATTGCTTGGTCAGCATCCAATGGCTTCAGAATAAATCTTTCTCCTTTCCACCTCTGCTGTCTATGATAAAGAAAGGAGGCAGAAGGTAACCCTGTGTTCTGCATTCCCAGGCATATCATTTTCATGCTGTAAGACTCTGTAATTTATTTCTAATGATAAACCTCTTTTAGTCCTATGCTGGATGATGCTTGCACATGTCCAAATACACACATTCTTCTACATTAACACCCAAATGAAGGGGCTTCCAGGTGAAAGGCTTAGAGACCACACATAGTAGAATTTTGATGCCTATTACAGGTTTGAGTAACAGACAACCGTAAAAATAAACAGCAATGTTCTAACAATTAGATTATTTTTTTCAGCCCTACCTCCAGAGGTGGTTATAAATACCATACAGACATTAGATGGGACACAGAGTTATCTCTTTAAGATTAAGCACTCCTATCTTCACATTTCTGAGAAATATACCTAGTAAGTTCTACTTTTTAAAAATCCCTTACACTGAAATTTTCTCAGCTTCGTGATGTATCCATTTTTGTACTTCTGAACACAGCACAATATCAAATTTGGTGCCTAATAAATACTTAAGTGAATGAGTTAATAGATGAATGCTTTTCATTTAGTCTACTGAAGTCATATTAGTTCACAGTATTATTCATTCATCAAAACTAAACACTACTATGTCATCTACAGTTATTATAACCTGGTCCCTCTTCTCTATTTTAAATTATACTCATATTTGAGAGTTATGCTTACTGTCAGTTGCAATACTCACATTTCAAATATATGGAGGACTTTATGAATATTATTATGAATAATGGCGATTAGTTGCTTTTAATATCCTAGGCAGTATGAGAAAAAATAGACAAGCTACAGCATGAGAGATTTAAGTTAGATAAGAGTGTTCTGGCATCAAATCTAATTAAACTAGAGTGGATTAATGAGGGAAGTCATGAAATCTTCCTTCTTGGAAGTCTTTAAAAATAAGATGGAACCTCACCAATACATACATCATTAAGTATGCTCCCATACAAAGATGGAGGAATTGGTTTCAATATTCTCTGAATGACAGGCATATTTATTACAGGTATATATAAAATAATATAATTTTCGGGAGCATGCACTTACACATAAAATACTGGTATCAATTCATAATCAAAGATGTGAATCATGTGCCAAAGAAGTTACTTCTGGTCCTAATCTCTCATTCCTCATGTGACTTTGGGGCAAGCCATTTTACCTCTAAGATAAAGATTCTTTTCTAATTAAATAGGAATAATCCTAATTCTAGGTATCTTCTCTTTGAAATAAATTATGTAATATCTTGTTGGGTAAGTTATATCCAAATAAATAAGCAGTAGGGATATAATCCCTACAATTTGGGGTTATTTCAATACTAGATCTTCATTTTATTGTTCTGAAGTAAATTATACAATGTATCCAAAGAACAATGTTTACCCTACTGGTAACAATTAGAAAAGAAATACTAACAGAGAAATTTTAGATTGTGGCATTAAGTGAATAGCAACCTGACACAAGATTTATCTTTAAAATGCAAGAATTGTTCTAAACTAGATGGCTACGTTATCATTCATCAAAACTAATACCAATCTCTTTCCATGTTGATATTCTTATTGTGGAACTTTATCATTATATCACAAAAAGTCCATCATTTCTTATAAAATATTTTTTTTAAAGATGTATTTATGTATTTGAGAGCGAGAGCTTGCATGAACTGGGGGAGGGGCAGAGGGGAGAGGAAGAAAAGCAGACTCCCCACTGAGTGCAGAGCCCCATGAGGGGCTCAATCTCATGACCCCAAGATCATGACCTGAGATGAAACCAAGAGTTGGACACTCAACCAACTGAGCCCCCAAGCGCCCCTGAATCTATCATTTCAAAATTCCCAGGCACAAGGCACTGAGTAAATGAAAACTAACATTCCCTTCATGTTATAGAATTTAGAGAAAATAATGCTTTCTTAACCACTGGCGTGTATTTTCCACCTCAAGTTTGACAACTTCTGAAAAAAATCATGGTACAGACCATGCAATTTATGTTTAAAGTGTTGTAACTGCTTTTGTGTTAGGATTCATAGTATGAGAAAATTCACATAGCCTGCCTTTTTTACTGCTTGGATATTGATCTATTTTGATTGTGGTCATTGGATGCTATACGGCCTAGAAAGAATATACAATTCCATTCTCTGTCTCTTTTAAAATAGAGACTTTGGGCTACAGCATGTTTTTCCCAACAGCGACCTCCTCATTCAGAGATTCCAGTGCAAAAGCCATAGTTCAGGTGGGAGTGCGGAAGGAAATAACCAGAGCTATTCGCAGAGTACAATCATGGGTTCCAGTGGAAGAAATGTGCTACAAGTTGGGAGAATGTGAGTTAGAAAGCATACAGAGGAGGGGTAACAATGAAAGGCATAAAATGAACTCATAGGGGACAATTAGATGAGGATAAAGGGTATAGAAGTGGAAGGGCCCAACCATGTCAAAAAAATCATCTTTTAGGAGAAAGGCAGTAAATCTTGTCTTTAAGTACATTAGACCATTAGCAGTGGAAGCAATGTTGAAGGTCATTTGGAGACTAATGGGCCTAATGGGCCTAATGAGAGTATGGGACTTTCTCAAGGTCTCCCTTTTCTAGGAAGTGATAAGTGTGCTGCACAGTTGAGAATAATGAGTGAAGTTTTGGAGCCTGAAGACCTTGCTGGGAGCCAGAGTAGCTGCCCACCCCCTCTGGAGGACCTTCTCTCCAAGTGCTCTAGCCTTGTTCCTATGGATCACCACACTTTGAATCTACTGAGTGACGGGGAATGATACGTGAAGAAAGAAAAGACATCCGCCGATGCTTGGAATGTGTTCATTCTCCTGGCCCTAGCTCCAGACTACCTTTCGAATAGCACCGTCCTAGTCCGTTCTGGACAGGAGGCAAAACAAGTGGTATTCTGACATGGTTCTGCCCATGGAGAGACACCCACTGAGAGCCTTTACTGTATAGACTCAGACAATGGGAAAGCCATGCCAACTCCTCCCACAGGCTCAGCTACTTCAGGGAGAAAACAAAGGCAACATGCAGAAAAGGGGAGAACAGATGAGCCGGGGAGGAAAAGGGTACATGCATACAAAACCCCAGAACTTGCAGGAAGCCCATCTATGCCTCAGGCACACAGCAGACATATGGAAAAGGGGCACTGCACGAGGAGATCATACATACAGGGCTGTTCTGGGAAGGGTTGTCTATGATCTGTAATTTATATGGATATAATAAACTCCATGCCTAAGACACAAAAGCCCCAAACAACCACTACCAAAACACAAAACACGTGTTTAAAGGGGAAAATTACCCACAACATTAGGTTTTTCCACATGGCTGGACCAGGAGGGTTGCAAAATCCATCATTGTTATGGGCTGGAAAGCCAACGAGGGGAGCCCTCTCAGGACTTTTAAAGGGAAACATTTTGGATGAACCTCTTGGTCTTAGAAGAAAGACAGTTAGTTATATTTAACTATAAACACATGGCAGTAGGTGTCAGAGACATGCTCCATTTGAAGACTATATAAAATAAATACTATTTTTGGGAAAGGAAACTAAACTAAGAATAGATAACCTGAGAATGCCAGACAGGGACTAGTGCACCTTGCCCTGCTTTCTCACGCATTTGGTACTTGGGTTCAGCCTTCAGCTGAACCACACTCACTTCAACAATCTTTAATTTATGCAGATGATTCATATGCAATATGAAATCATTACAACACTGCAACAGACTAGAAATACAGGAGGACTGCTCTAACCACCTAATTGAAAATGGCAACCTCTCCCCATCCCCAAACTGACATTCCTCTTACCTTGCTCTACTTTTTTCTTCTCTTGAAAGCCATCTTCATCTTCTAACACACTGTAATTCACTTATTTGTTTAGTGCTTATTTTCTGTCCTCCCCCACTAGGCTATAAGGTCCATAAGGGCAGGAATTTCTGTATGTTTTGTTCACAGATGTATCCCCTGCACTAGAACAATGTGTGGCACACACTGAGTGTGCAAGAATGTTGGCTGACGAATCAGAACACGACATGGATGAGCTGTCAATACTGAATAAAGCCCCTTTCTCAGATAACAATGAAGCGCCTCATCGCTAAGTACAAAGAGTATATATTTTTCAATAGAAATCACCAAAGTTAAAAAAAATTAAAATTCAGTGGGGGCAGTTCTGCTATCAGAAGAAGGAGGTGATTCATTCTAAAGGTTCTGGGGGATGGATCCCAGCATATATGGGTCCAAACTGATGACCTGTATTTTTGGGTAGAAGGAGGGAAACTGAGCTAAATACAGAGCAGTGGGGAAAGACAGCACAGAGGGTTTGTCTCTGGTAGCTTTATAATATTAATACTTTTGTGCAGCACCTCCCTGAGCATAAGAAATGCTTTCATGGTATCTCACTGTACTTTGAGGCACATAGGATTATTTTCTGAACCTTGGAGAGTGTGTTCCTTGTCCAGGGTGGTGGGTCAAAGCTTGGTTTAAACCTAGCTTGGTTTAAGAAAGCAAGTTCAAATTCAGTACTTTTTTCACATGGTATAGCTAAACGTATTACTCTCAAAGATTGCTTAACTAGCTGCCTACCTCCTGTGGTAGAGAGTTTTAGAGAAAAGAGTGATTGTCTGGTCTTCACGGCCAAAGTGCTGGGAGCTCAAGTAAATAATTAGAGAACTCTGGCATCTCTGTACCAAACAAGTAGGCACACCCGATGGTATTAATTTAAGATCCCGTGTGTCTTAGTTTTGGTGGAGGTCTATGAAAAATGAAGGGAGCAGACACAGAGCCTAGATGTGTAGGAATCATTTGAAGTTCTGCAAAAAAAAAAAAAAAAAAAAAAAAAAAAAAAAAAAAAAAAAAAAAAAAAAAAAAAAAAAAAAAAAAAAAAAAAAAAAAAAAAAAAAAAAAAGCTAAGAAACAAATAAAACTCCCCTCTTACAGTAAGAGAAACTATTCCATAGTCATGGATGAGGGATCTAAAACCTGACTCCCCAAAATGCAGAAAAGACAGAATGCATGGAGTGGGCAGGTCTTGAGAATTTCATCTGCACACAAAGAGAAACTGTGCAGTATCCAGAGAGAAGACATGTATGGTAGCTGTGGGGGCCTTAGCAAGCAAAGGGGATGAATCAGCTCAGCGTCTGGAAACACCTACAGGTTCTGTCAAACCTGCCCGCAGTCTTCAAGAGCTTCACGGCTCACAAACAGGAAATTGCTGGGTATGACTTAATCTGACTCTCAACCTCCTCAGAGAAGAACTTGCCCCAAAAAGTTATGAGCAAAGTGCGGAGCCAAAAGGTAAGAGGTGAAGAAGAATGTGAGTTCAAGTTCAGAGGATGGGGCGTTTAGTAGAAGGAAACAACTTTCAAAACACAGAGGAGTTATTTGGGATTCCAGCACTGGGTTCAGTACTGGTCAACATCTTTACCAGTGGCCCAACACTTTATAGAGATGAAGAGAGAGAAAACCAAATTACAAAGGGACGTGAGAGATTAAGCCATTCATTGATTCATGTATTCATTCCTTCATGACATTCTGTTTCAGGATATTTTCAGGAACAGAAACTGAATTGACCTAAACAAATAAGAGTGTGCCTAGAGGTAGGACTGTCCCAGGACTGGTTTATTAAAACACCCCTGCAGCATCATTAGGGACCCAGGTTCTTGCCATCTTTCTGTCTATTTTGATTTGCTTAGACTACCCAAAAATTCACCCCCTGGATCAAGAATTGGGGTGGAGGCTTGGGCCGGCTGCCCTAAAGAAGCTGAAAGCAAGTAGACACTTTAGCTAAATCAGGGCTGTGCTGGCAAGAAAGGGGTTAATGGCTACCGGCGGGCCCCAGAGAGAACTGTAGATGGTCACTCACTGGAAACATGGAAAAAAAGGAACTACCTGCCCATAGGAGTTTAAAGGCTAACGGGCGAGACAGGCATTAATGAAATAGTCACAAAAATAACGAAAAAACAGCAACTGCCGTTAAGTGCTATGCTGAAAACATTCGTGGTGTACCTTGAGAGCAGAACAGGAGACCTGAGTTAATGAGGGGGGAGTGGAGGAGGCCTTGCGGCAGGGACCCTGGAGCTGTGGGGGCGGGGGGTGGAGAAACATCTCAGACCTGGGAGTAAAGGGAGTGGCCAAGTGGAAGGAGGGAATATGGGCACCTCCAAAAACCATCCCCAGAGGGAGAACACAGAGGGAGGGTAAGTGGGGAGCAAAAGGAAGGTGAAGCAGTTCGCAGGAGCCAGACTCTATGAGTTATAGACAACGGAAGAAAACTGTAACAAATTCATGTTTTTAAACTTTTAAAATCTTAGACTTTTTTGCTCAGATCAAGTTTGACACAAAACTGGGCTCTAAAATGTCAAGTGCATAGATGCCCTGAGAATGTCAAATGAACATTCCCTGTCTTTTCAAAACGAATACTTCTGGTCACTTCAGGTAAGAGTATACCACCGGAAGAAAGGCTGGGCATGAGGCTGGGGAGGCAAGGCACGGGGACCTAGAACCTGGGTTGAAAGATGAAAGTATCTAGTTGTAACTGATTGGGAAAAGAAGGAATTCATGAAAGAGGTGGGGTTAGGAAAAGGATGTAGAGGGAGGCTGTGACTCTGAGATAGGGTCGAATGGGATCAGGGACCTTGACAGGGGTTCCTGGTGTTCCTGGTGACAAGATAGGATGCTTGAATTAGGGGCTGCAGGAAGATCCAGAAGCACAGTGAATGGAGGGACCCCACTGAGGGGCAACCTTACCCTGGCCCCGACCTCACACCTTTGGGGAGGTAACAAGAAGTGAGACTGCAAAATTCAGTCTATTTCTGTGCTTTTTGGGGTGTGGCTTGCTTACTTACCCAGAGATTACACAGAAATTACTCAAGGTAAAGTGCCACAGAGTCCTCTCTCAGCAAATGAAAATACGCTTGAGGAATAAACAACACTACCACTTCCTTACGGGGCCCCAAAATATTACCTCTTTCTCTGGTTTCTTATCATTATAAACAAACGCAGAGTCTTTCAATAGCTGCGCATAAATGGTCTAATTAATCACCCTTTGCCCTTCACGTACTTAAGAATTTCCATGGTGACTAACCAGGCATTTCTTCTACCACATGGATGAACATCTAACTAAAGGATTCTTGTCCTCCAAAGCAGACGTTCAAAGTGTGACAAAGTCAGCTCAGAGAAACTTGGCCCTTTTGAAATGAGATAACTAATCACCCGGTGAAAAGGCAGTCTTTTCCCACTGGGAAATCAGCTACGTGGTCTAGCAAAATGAGAGGCACGGACCATGGCAAATCAGGTCTGCAAAAACAGTAAACAAAACAGGCCACAGAACAATTAACACATGTAGAAAAAGCAAAACAGCACCAGCCACACAGTTGATCTGATTTTAAGAAAACTGAATCTGTGTTTCAGAAAGGGAAAGGAAAAAAAAAAAGAGTGAAAATATACAAAAGTGTAAGAAAAGAAACAAAACACCCTAAAAGCACAGACAACTAAAAGCCAAGTAAAGCTCAAACATACAGACCTCACAGACTCCACAAATGACTCTGAATTATCTACAAACTTGGGAAATGGCCTGTATACATGCATTTTATCATTCAGGAATACAGCCCACGTCTATTTCAAAATCCCACTGCTAACAAATACAAAGCAGTAAACCCTGGAGACGGTCTTCCTTTCAAAATGGGGACATAACCTATTTTCTCTAGATCACATGTAGCTATGACTGAGACTATACATACTGTAGTAACACAGAGGAAAGGAAATGGATGGCGAAAGCAAACTGAATTCAGTGAGCTAGCAACATTGTCAAGTACATTGCTGCGCAGAGGGACAGAGGACAGGGGACCGACCCAAAACACACACACACTGGCTACTTTGTTCCCTTCTAGTTTTATCAAATTGCATCATATATTGTGACTTTTACCCTAAGAAGCATGAAAATTTGACAATAAAAGGTTATCCGAATGGAATGTTGGTCTTTGGTTAAGTGTCTGGCACAAAGAAGAAATCACCATTTTTTTTTTCAGCCAGCCTTCGAACAAAGTGTACGTGCTCTTGACATCGGCAGATGAGCTACGGTTTCCTCTTCTTCAAAACTCAGAGCTTCTCTAAATTAAACATAAGCTTGTTTTTGGTATCTGTAAAATATATGTGGATAAAATTCAAAGTTTTAGAAAAGGAGTTGCCATAGAAACACACAACTCCCTAAAAGAGCAGTCCGTCGCCTCTTAAGGGAGCCCGTCGTCCCAGATATTTATCCAGCGCTGCAGACAATGCATAAAGGGCAGTCAGAATATACACACTGGACAAATACGCAAATTAAGTAAGTCAAGTACTTTAAGTGAGGGATGATGAGCCCATTTGTGTGTGTGGTGGGGGGGGGTGGGTATCATGTGAGCTGAACCCTGTGGTAGAGCTGAAATGCAGCCATCATAAAAAGATTTATTTAAAACAATTCTGCAACAATCTGGGCATTGCACCCAGTTATCATTATGGACTGTCTTCTGTGAATTCTTTTAAAAATGTGGATGTAAGAACTAGAAGCAGCACTTACAAAAATAGCCTTATTTTTACTAGCAGAGTAGACTCAAGCTAAAAATAAATGAGATGGGAATTTCATACTGCAGACTTTTCAAAAACATAGTGTCAGTATACCTAGACAAACACCACGTTTTATTTGAGCTTCCGTGCGGCATTCCAAAAAGGCCACCTGACTTCCAGCCAGATTGCAGTTCTTTAGACTTGGTTCCTCTTGAGACAAAGGAACCTCATGGAGGTAACATCTAGGTTGGAGTCTTGAATCAAACCACTTATTGGTCCTTAGAGAAGGATTTCCACTCTCAAGCTTTCACCAGAAGAGGCCAAATTACCACCACAGCCCTTTGACAATGGGATGGTCCTAACTGGGGGGAAACAAAATAAATATCTTTGAGGGTCCGTGCCCCTCCAAAAACCTGCAATGAACGTTCAGGACACGATTTGCATGAAAATGTGATCTTTTCTGAAGTTGTGTTTATCTGTGATCAGTACTAATGATTTATAAATCATATCAATACCCCCAATAATGGTATTTTTCTAAGGAAACACAAGGATTTCATAAACATTAAATA
The DNA here is from genome assembly GCA_004024625.1 of Mellivora capensis. Taxonomy (NCBI): domain Eukaryota; kingdom Metazoa; phylum Chordata; class Mammalia; order Carnivora; family Mustelidae; genus Mellivora; species Mellivora capensis. The sequence goes on along the minus strand of PISX010000448.1, from coordinate 210,518 downwards.
TTTAATCATTGGTAGGTAAATTATAGCTATGTTCATCAAATCTTATAAATGGAAAGACTGATACCATCACTCATGATTTGCCCAAATCACAGATGACCAACTTCGGAATTTATTTTCAATAAACACAAACAATAAAGTACACACGTGCTTATTTACAAAGCATCATGATTAGTACAGTTATTTAATTGATTAAAAAGTCATCTGAGGGCTGACTCAGAAATCAATCAAGTTAAATCTAGGTAATATTGACATTATGATAAAAAAAGAAAAGAAAAGATCAGAAAGATTAAAATCTCACCCTTCAATTGCTAGAAGTAAGAAACAAAAATCCATGATGGTTAGTGGACCAGAGTGACAACCACAGGCATTGTGGATCACTCTGGAACCATTTGAAGGCATTGTGCAACTAGGCAATGGTAACAATTAGTATCTGGGTGGTTGTTACAAGTCTGAAAATGTGTACTGGAAGAAATGAAGCATCTGGCCAGATTAAATTTGCTCTACTTGGATTTCATAGTATGAATACTCTGATTTCTACTTAGCCTTTAAGATTCAGACCAACCAGGAGCTCCTTAGGGAAGCTTCTCTGAGCCTGGGGGTCAGTTCAGGGAGGCTGCTCCACAAGATTTCCTGAATCCCTACTACAGCACTGTCTCATTAATTTTTAGACACTGGCTTTCTCAAAATCTTCCTGATTCCATCACAAACTGCTTAAGGGTAGTGACCATATTGGTCTTGCTCACCTTGGGACCCCAGAACAGGTGAAACTCAATAATTGTTTGCTGAGTGAATGAATGAGTGTAGCGTGGATTTATTTAAGTTACTGATGTTCTTATCGGTCAGAAGATATATTAATCTGGCAAAGATCTGATAAAAACGGTGTGGGTTAAAAGAAGTAATGTTCCTCCTTATCTCAAAAAATTCAGAGACCAGAGATCTGTCTGTTAATATGGATTTTCATTTCCTTAGGGTAAGAAAGCAAAGGATGATCATGGTATGCTGTACTTAGAACCTGGAGTGTTAAGGAGCTATCCACACATCACTGAAGCTGCCCATTATTTTATTTTGAATAAAAAATGCTCTGGGCATGACAGATGAGGGTTACATAACCACATGTCCAGTGCTCTGAAAAAAGATCTGTAGTTATTTTTTTTTTTTAAAATAATAAAAGCGATGCCCGGGTGGCTCTGTCGGTTAAGTGTCTGCCTTCGGCTCAGGTCTTGATTGGAGAGTCCTGGGATGGAGCCCAGTGTTGGGCTCCCTGCTCAGCAGGGAATCTGCTTCTCCCTCTCCCTCTGCCCCTCCCCATTCCTGCTCCCTCTCTCTCTCAAATAAACAAAATCTTTAAAAAATAACAAAAAATAATAAAAGATCACCATGTTAGTTACATAAAAATTACTGATATGGCTTCTAAATCCTCCTAAGTTCCTGAAAAGCTTATTTTTCTTAAGTATGCCAGTCACAAATAGAGGCAGAAAGTCGTCTCTCTCTTAATGCAATCAACTTCTCTAAAGATGGCATACATACACACCAGGCTTTGGAAGAATCCTCTAGTGGGGATTTTTTTTTTTTAGGATTTTATTTATTTATTTGACAGAGAGGGAAAGATCACAAGTAGGCAGAGATGTAGGCGGGGCCGCGGGGGTGGGGGGAGCAGGCTCCCTGCTGAGCAGAGAGCCTGATGCAGGGCTCAGTCCTAGGACCCTGAGCTCATGAACCGAGCCAAAGGCAGAGGCTCAACCCACTGAGCCACCCAGGCACCCCGTCTCTAGTGGGGATTTAAAAGGAAGCATCTGGTGGCAGCAGAGGGTCACATGGAGACTTCCAACAGATATTCTCCATCTACAAAAGAAGGCAAGGACCTCCATGCTGCAATTGTTTGGTAAACATACCACAGTGGCCTTTTTAGTTGTGATATAAGTCAAAATGGCATTTTAGTGCTATATACTGAAAGCAACAGGTAAAGGCAATGGAACAATGAGTATTCACAATACAGACTTAATATTTCTATACCAAAATTTCTGAGATTTTCTGCCTCAAGCAGGATCACCCTGCTTTACATCTTGTCTAATTTTTACTTCAATTTTGAAAAGAGTTAAGTGTGAATGCCTAGAAGAATCCATTCACATTTTCAGAATCAGCTAAGCACCAATTTTTCAAATAGCTTTAATCTGGAGTGCTGTTTTAATAAGACTGCTTATAAAATTATAAAACTGAGGGGGCGCCTGTGTGGCTCAGTTGGTTAAGTGTCTCCCTTCAGCTCAGGTCATGATCTCGGGGTCCTGGGATCAAGCAGGCTCTCTGCTCGGCGAGGACTCTGCTTCTCTCTCTCCTTTTGTGCACTCTCTCACTCTCTCTGTCTCACGTTCTCTCAAATGAATAATCTTTAAAAAATTACAAAACTGAGTTATTTAAAAATTTTATAAATCAAGATCAAAGGTATCTACATTTTAAAAAAAGTAATACCTTCATGCAAAGAAAGTACTACATACCACCTAATGTAATACACATTACATAATTACATGTGAAATTACAAAAAATCTTAGCCATTCATGATAACTCAGGAATGAGCTTTTCCATACAGCTTTGTTTCCCAGAAAGCTGATGGGCTCCAGAGTTTTCTTAAAATAAAAGTATTCCCCAAATGTACCATGTATCTTTGAGTCTCCATGATTGGAACCTAGGCACCTAATAGACCTTTTTTTCTTGACAGCTTATACTTGAAAAATACCAGCTCATATGTATAAGTTGAATGTAGTTCAAAATGTAATACATATGTGGTCACAGATGAAAATACATGAGCTGAGCACCATGTAACAGGAAGGATCCCATTTGACCCCCAAATCTGTCTCTCAAAAATATTTTTTTTAAAGATTTTATCTTTAAAAAAAGCCCAATGAGGAATTCAATCCCAGGACCCTGGGATCATGACCTGAGCCAAAGGTAGGCGTTTAACCAACTGAGCCACCCAGGCATCTCCTCTCAAAAATGGACCAATGTCAACATCTATTTTGATCATTTGCCTTTTCACAGAGGTAGAGTTAAAGCTACGCTATGTAGAATGACTTTCTGGGGGAGTACAGTGTGGTTTTGAAAAATTAGTGAACCAAAGGCTAAAGAAGTTTCCTGAAAAATGATTTTCTGTTCTCTAAGTGGGTATCTGCTTCAATGTTGCCATCAGCTATCTATGACTTCAGCCTGTAGAGGCTCCCCAGAGCTCTGGGCCAGTATGGACTTCCCTACCTTTCTCCCTGGCACTAATTTTATTCAGTGGTTGGGGGAGAGGAACACCTTCCAGCAGTTCACAGGGGTGAGAGTTCTCCAACGGTTCACTTCTTTTTGCTGAGGTATTCTTACAAACTGTTCATAGAATGAAATTAGCTCAATCTCTTTGAAAGGACAATTTGGTGCACTCTCTCTCTCTGGATATCAAAGCAGAAGAAAGTATATTCTTTGCCCAGCAAATTGCTTTCGAGGAATCTAGCCTAAGGAAATCATTGGCTATGTAAACAAAGGAGGTGTGAAAGAGGTTGACGGTACCATTGTGTATGAAAATAAAGTTTTGCTAAACTTCCAGCAATCTAGGGGATTGGTTAATAGAATAATAGAGTCAAACAACAGGAATCTATTCTGTCATTGAAAGTGTAAGATAATGATGTAGACCTACATTAATTACAACACAAAGACTGGGGCGCCTGAGTGGCTCAGTCATTAAACATCTGCCTTCAGCTCAAGTCGTGATCCCAGGGTTGTGGGACTGAGCCCCACGTTGGGCTCCCCACTCAGCAAGAAGCCTGCTTTCTCCCTCTAGCTCTGCTGCTCTCCCTACTTGTGTTCTCTTTCTGTCAAATTAATAAATAAAACTTAAATGATGAATGAATGAATGAATGAATAAATAGAACACAAGGATTTCCACTATATATTGTTAAGTGAAAAAGAAAAGGTTTTTAAAAATACATATGGTATACATAGGAAAAATTCTAGAAGAATATATATTAGAGGTTCCCAAACAATTCTGGAAGCTATTACAGTTTCAGTAAATTTTTTTTGACAGTGCCTCTAGACTGACCTGAGCCAAAGGTAGGCGTTTAACCAGGTAGGCCAAAACAAATATCTAACAGTGCTGTCTGTTAAGTAGTTCGGTCCAAACAACTTAAGTATTTATGTCTAAATGACCTAGTAGTGATTTGAAACACACACACACACACACACACACACACACACACACACATTAGAAGTACTATTTTTTCCTTCTTAAATAACCTCCTAAGAACTTATTACTAGAATGTGTGCACCTGTTGGGCGATGCAAAACTTCAGATCTTGGAATCAGACTGAACACCATTTCCCTTGTTTCCCATTGCCTGTTGGTTTTCACATCATACTCATTTTTGATCATTAAAAACTTAGCAACCATTGAAAACCCACTTTTGCAAAGATGTGATGTCATCAAAAGGAATGTCATATGATCTTACTGTTGAAACTGTGAATTATCTCCAATGGTGTTGGAGACAGATGTGTTCCCCTTGATGGAAAATAACCTGCGGCAACCTCATGAGTTTGCTGTGGTGCCCCAGAGGGCCTTGGCACACAGCTTGGGAACTACAGATATATAACAATATTAACAGCTGCTTTCTTTCAGGTTATGGGTGATTAAAAAAAAATATTTTCTGAACCTTTTCCCAATAAACATCTGTTGCTTTTTATAGTGAGAAAAACCATTAAAATGATTTACATATTTTTAGAAGTTTTTTCCCCCTTTGGTTTAAACACCAAACATTTAGCTCTTACTACTCTGGAGGCTGAGAATTCCAAGATCAACGGCCTAGCTGATTAGGTATCTGGTGAGGAACCCTTCCTCATTCAAACATGGCTGTCTCTCCTTGCTGTGAAAAGATTTTTGTCCTAAAGAAAGATGGATATTCTGTTCTCCTCAATTTTTTACTCTTAGAAAACTCTAGGCATAAACAACATTGGAAATTCAAAGTCTTTACTGGAAATAACCTAGGTGTCCATTAATGAATGAAGAAGATATTATATATATACATATATAAATATATATATGTATATATATATAAATAAATAAATAAAATGGAATATTACTCAGCCATAAAAAGAAGGAAATCTTGCCATTTGAGACAACATGGATAGACCTTGAAGGCTTTATGCTAAGTGAAATAAGTCAGACAGAGAAAGACAAATCATATGATTTCCCTTACATGTAGAATCTAAGAAACAAAACAAATGAATAAATAAAACAAACTGATACAGAGAACAGACTGGTGGTTATCAGAGGGAAGGGACGGGGCAGGGGAGAGGTGAAATGGGTGAAAGGGATCCGTTACATGGTGACAAATGTTGAATAGACTTATTGCGGTGACCACTTTGTAGTGTTACAAAAATTGAACTATTATGTTGTACATTTGAAACTAATATGCTATATACCAATTTCACCTCAATTAAAAAAAAAAAGAACAACTATGCAATATGTCTAAGAAGACAAGACCTTAAAAAAAAAAGGAAAATCCTGGATGACACCTTAATGATAGAAACTCACTCCTGAAGAAACTTCTGCCATAACTCTTACTATTCTGAATCCTTCGCTGATACTTACATGGATAGGATCGATGAAGTCACTGGTGAGAGGAAACTGACCTAGACATTCACTCTCCTTCCTGCAGGTAGTCACTACAATTATTTAACAATAGACTTTCTGTCCCTCAGCTGATGTGCCTGCAACAGAGCATGGTCACACCCTTGTGGGAATGGAGCTGCAATGGCTCTGTCTGCCCTTTGGTCTTGGTCTACAGAGCTTCAGTCTCCAGATTAATGATGCTCCTTTTAAAATAGCGCCTGCTGCTATTCACCCCGGTAACCACTGCCACTGTCTTTAAAGGGCTCTACTACGCTCTTTGTTCCCTTCTGGTTACTTCTGCCCTGTTTGTCAGTTTTTGCAGTAAAGAAATGAATGGCCTTTTATAACTTCACCAATTGGTACTTTCAGAACCAACGGAGTAGTATAACAGGTATTTAGCTTCCCTTGTAATTAGTTGTTGGTGAGTGTTTTATTTGTTTGATCCCTTATGGGGGTTGGTGGGGACAAAGGAAAGTTTTCCAGTTTAAAGCTATTTTTAAAACAGAAGGATTTTTAAAGTTTGGGTGTTGAAGTTTTATTGTAGTCGATATTTTCTAATCATTTATTTTCTTACTAAAGCGCCTGAGAAATTATTTAAAAAAAAACTTATTTTTCTAATTTAGGAGTGTCTATAAATATATATGTCAATTTCAACTTAACCTTTACAAACAATGCTGTAGGAGTAGAATGTTTAAAGTAACTTTAATTGGAATGGTCCTAATAGTCTTTCAAAAATGAAGAATAATATATTCCAATCTTCCTTTACCTGCTTAATGACTCCCTACAGCATTTACCACCTTTTAACATACCACATATTTTGCCTACTTATCTTGTTAACTGTCTCTCTCTCCTCCAACTAGAATGTAAACTCAACAAGGGTAGGAATTTTTGTCTACTTTAATCACTGACATATGCCCACCACCTAGAACAGCATGCCAAACAGAGGGGCTCAACAAGTATTAGCTGAAAAGTGAGTGAATGAGTGACTAATACTTTTTATCTTTTTAAGATTTATTTATTTATTCTAGAGAAAGGAAGTGCACACAAGCAGGAGGGACAGAGGGGGAGGGAGAGAGAACCTCAAGGAGACTAGGTGCTGAGTACTGAGCCCAGCGCAGGGTGGAATCTCACAACCCTGAGATCGGGAGCTGACCCCAAACCAAGGTTCAGGCACTCAACTGCCTATACCACCCAGGCACCCCATCAGTGATTAATTCTTAAAGACCTTTACTAATTCCATTTTAGGGGGCCATAGATGAGAAAAATTATTTTAAAATGAACATTAATGTTTATACAAACCAACCACTTTTTTTGGGTAGGTGAAAATCAAAGTCAAAAGTCAACCTTTGATTACAGTAAAATCCACAAATTACAAGGACCTAACCAAATTTCTTGTAAAAGGATTTATTTATTTATTTACTTATTTATTTAAGAGAGAAAAGTAGGGAGGGGGAGGAGGAGTGGAAGAGAGACAGAATCTGCGCTGAGTGCAAAGCCTGATGCAGGGCTCAATCTCATGACCCTGACAGACCATGACCTGAGCTGAAACCAAAAATTAGATGCTCAACTGATTGAGCCACTCAGGTGCCCTAAGATCTAATCAATTTTTTGTTGCTTCCCTGTGGGAAACATTTTAACTTTCAAGTAAAGAAAACTTCAGATTGTCAAAGTATGGCAAATCTATATTAAAACACTTACAAATGCTGAGAAGAGCATTAAAAACAATTTTTTTAAAAAATCATGGCTAGGGGCACCTGGTGGCACAGTTGGTTAAGTGTCTGACTCTTGGTTTCAGCTCAGGTCATGATCTCAGGGTCGTGAGATCCAGCCCTGCACCAGGCTCTGTACTCAGCACTGAGTCTATTTAAGACTCTCTCTCCCTGTGCCCCCACCCTCAAAATAAATAAATAAATATTTTTTAAAAAATTATGGTTAAACTTCAGGAAAGTAATAGTAATTGTTAAAGGTCAATTTGTTAAAGGTCAAAAACGATGAGAAGACTAGAAACGAGTTAGATATGTATCCTGGAGACATGAGCCAATCCCTGGTGGGGGTTTTAAGAGACAAAAAAGTCTATGGGACAGGAGACAAACCTAAAGCTCACACACCTGAAAGATAAAAAATCCTCAGTGGGGTAAGTTAAAAAAACAACAACAAAAAACTCCCAGGAACAGAAGAAAGAAGGGATAAGCCTTAGTAATAGGAAGAGAAGGAACAAAAGAAAAAGTTTCCTCAGAATATTCTAAGCCCACTCTTGCACTGCTTGGGATCAGAACTTGTATATCCCTTCCTAAACAGGAATATTTAGGGTAAAAATTGTCCTAGGGTGGCAATGCCCTCAAACACATGACAGGAGCAAATGCAAAGCTCTCTAGAAAAACGAACTTTAAATCCAAGTGTCAAAGGATTTTCAGAGTTCCAAGTAATTGAGTTCACAATCAAAAATCACAAAACACAAATACGAAAGCTGTCATGAACAAAAGTAGGGAAAAACAAATCGCAGAGTCAAACACTACAAGACATTGGTTGTATCAGATACAGAATATAAAACAGACAAGTTTAATGTCTATAGACATTAGGATCTATAGAGAAAGGATCTTAACATATGAAAAAAGGAATGAGATACCAAACATGACTAGGCAGATTTGAGAAAGAACCAAAAACAACTTCCAGAAATGAAAAAACAAAAAACAAAACAAAACAAAAAAACCAGTCTTGTAATTAGACATTCAGGGGGTGAGTCCAATGCTGAATTAGATACAGCTGAAAAGGAATTCATGATTTGGTAGATAGATATAAAGAAATACATAATCTTGTACAGAGAAAAAAGATGAAAATATGAAAAAAATATTAAAAGTTATGGAACATAGAGTATGAAGAAAATACAGAGAATGAGGGAAAGGTAGCATTATAAGTGATTATACTTGTTGTTTACCTGAGACCAACATTGTATGTCAACTATACCTCAATGATTAATAATAATAAAAGAAACTTTGCCTGAAAAAGAAAAAAATGATTATAATTAACACTTTCTAGAACTATGAGGCATCAAATTCGGGAAGCCAAAGGAATCCAAGGATGATAAAAAAAAGTCCTCACCCAAATAAATCCTGGTAAAAGCTCCAGAACACCATCATCAAAAAAGATCTTCAGAATAATCAGAGAAAATAGCAGATTACCTACAAATGAGAGACAATTAGACTGAAAGTTGATCTCTCAACAGAAGAAGAGAAATCTGGGGAAGATGTATTTATAACAGAGAGAGAAAATAATACTAAACATGGAACTATATACTCAGCAAAACTACCTTTCACAAAAAAAGGCAAATAAAGGCATTTTCAGTCTAACAAAAATAAGGTTTATTTTCAAAGAACATTCATTGTAAGAACTTCTAAATGACATACTTCAGAGAAAAGCAAGAGATCCAAGGGAAAGAGGGAATGGCGAACAAATAAAATAGTAAACATATGACTAAATTGAAATAAATATGGACTGTATAAAACAAATGCTGACTGTATGTAAACTGTAATAATCTCTAATATAAAATGAGGGGTAAAGGGGCACCCGGGTGGCTCAGTCAGTTCAGTGCATGTCTTCGGCTCAGGTCATGAGCCTGGGGTCCTGGGATTAAGACTCACTCAACTCACTAGGTCTTCCTGCTCAGCAGGGAGTCTGCTTCTCACTCTCCCTCTGCTGTTCCCCTTGCTCATCCTCTCTCTCTCTCCCTTTCTTTCTCTCTCAAATAAATAGTCTTTTAAAAAGGAGGATAAAATTGAAAACTGGATGACACTGGCACATTAGACTAAAAAAGAATGATTAGAATTACAGAATTCTAAGATTCTTGAATTGTTTGGGAGAAGAGGGAAGATAGTGTGTAGTGTAAAGCTTCATTAAGTTAAATAGGATGCTAACAACTTGAGGGTAAGCACTGAAAGAGAATATAGTGTGTACAATTGCCAAACTAATAGAAGAAATAACATGAAATTATAAAAATCAAAACAAAGCAAATCTTGTCTAACCCAAATAAAGGCAATAAAAAAAATAAAGAAAGCACAAGAAAAGTAGGACCAATAGAAAGCAAAAGAGAAGATGGTCAAAATGAATACAAACGAATGATTATTTTTTGTTTGAAAATGCAAATGGAACTGATACAATCTACTAAACAATAGAAATGTAATATATTTTCTGGTTAAAAGACAAAGACTATCTGATTGAATTGAAAAACAAAACATATTCACATAAGCATTTGAATGTGAATGCTCATAGCAGCTTTATTTGCAATAGCACCAGAATGGAAAAACCCAAATGTCCAAATGGCAAATGGTGAAACAAATAGTGGTATATCCATGTAATGGAATGATACTTAAAAATAAAAAGGAATCAAAGATTGATATATGTCACAACATGGATGAATCTCAAACACTTGATGATAAATGAAAGAAGTCAAATACCAAAGACTATCTGCTGTGTGATCCCATTTACATGACATTCTAGAGAAGATAATACTCTAGTGATAAAAGCAGCTCAGTGGTTTCTTGGGGCCAGAGGTGAGGGAAAGAACCTGACTGCAAAAGGGCATGAGGAGCTTTCTGGTGTGATGGAAATGATCTGTATCTTTTTGTGTGGTGGTGGTTACATGACTGTATACACTTGTCAAAATTCATCAAGCTGTATGTACACTTAAAATGTGTGAGTTGTTACTGTATATATATTACACCTTAATAAAGCTAACAGGACAAAATCCAGTTACATGAATTACAGAAGACAAATCTTAAATCTTTTGTGTCCTTGTAAAAAGCAAAGTGGAGAAAAATATTAGTAGGCAAATACTAACCCAGAAATCTAGTTTAGCTAAGTTAAACCCATACAAAATTAACTTTAGTCAGTTTTGTCAACTTTGAATGGGCCATGACATATTAGTAAATACATTTAATTCACCAGGAAGATACAATAATATTATATGCCTCACAATATCTTCCAAATACAAAAAAAAACCCACCAAAATTCACAGAGCCTCAAGGAAAAACTAAACAGGGGACAATTTTATCTGTAAATATAAATGCAAAAATCTTGAACAAAATATTAGTAATTGAAATCTAGTAATTCATAAGGAAAAATAACATGTCTCCTAAGTTTGAATTATTCCCATAATGCAAGGTTGTTTCAATATCAATTATTCATCACACTGGCAGATTAAAGGAGTAGAAAACAAATCACTATCTCAAAGGATGCAGAAAAAGCATTCAAGAAAATATAGCAACTATTCATGATTATAACTCCTAGTAAACAAGGAATAGAAAGAATCTTCTTCAACTGCATAAGGGGTACCACAAAATAATGCTATAGCAAATATGATAGTCAAGGGTAAAGCTTTTAAATTATTGTAAGTCAATGAAAAGGTAAAATTTGCCATTACCACTTCTACTTAACAATGAAGATTCCAGCCAGCTCAATAAAATGAGAAAAAGGAATTAACATCATATAAATTCAAAAGGAAAAAAAGAAACCCAAACTACCATTTTTTTTAAATTTTTTTTGAAGATTTTTTTTATTTATTTGAGAGAGAGAGAATGAGAGAGAGCGCATAACGGAGAAAGGTCATTGGGAGAAATAGACTCCATGTCAAGCAGGGAGCCCTATATGGGACTCGATCCAGGGACTCCAGGATCATGACCTGAGCCGAAGGCAGTTGCCTAACAAACTGAGCCACCCAGGTGCCCACCATTTCTTATTGATGATATAAATCTAAACAGAAAACACTAAAGAATCTACAAACTATTTTTATTTTTATTTTATTTTTAAAAAGATTTATTTATGGGAGCCTGGGTGGCTCAGATGGTTAAGCATCTGCCTTCGGCTCAGATCATGATCTCTAGATCATGGGTTTGAGCTCCAGGTTGGGTGCCCAGTTCAGCAGGGAGCCTGCTTCTCCTTCTCCCTCTCCCCACTGTTTGTGCTCGCTCTCTCTCTCACTCAAATGAATAGATAATTTCTTTTTTTAAAAGGAGACTTATTTATTTATTTGAGGTAGGCGGTGGGAGCAGAGGAAGAGGGAGAGAGAAACTCAAGCAGACTCTGAGCTGAGTGTGGAGCCCAAGGTGGGGCTCCATCTCACAACCCCGAGATCAAACCTGAGCTGAAATTAAGAGTCGGATGTTCAACTGACTGCACCACCCAGGTCCTCCTGCAAATTCTTTTTATTAATAAGGAAGCCAATATGTTTATCATATATGTGAAAAAATTCAGTGAATTTTTTCACACAGTGAAGTGACTATGTAAATTGTAGTATAATAAATACAACAAAATATAATGAATGAAAAATGAATGAACTAAGTTATACACATCAATACAGATGGATCTCAGAACATAATGTTTTGGCAGGAGCAGGTCACAAAATAGTGAGTATAATTCTATTTATATAAAAGTTAAAATAATATTGTATCTTGTTTAGGGATATATACATATGTAGTAAAACGAAGCAAAAGGCAAGAGAGTGATTATCTCAGAATCCAGGAAAGAGATGAGGAGAGGAGAATGTGATCTAGGAGAGAGACATCTGAGTCTCAAGTTCTTGAGATGAGTAGAAGAAATGTGGATGTCTCCTTACTTTATTGTTTAAAATGTACCAATAAGCTGTATGTTCCCGTCAGTATGAATGGTATACTTCTTCAAGAAGTAAATGAACCTTGTCAAACTTTGTCAAAATGTGTACTTTAAAGTATTATAATAATAGGGCGCCTGGGTGGCTCAGCTGGTTGGCGTCTGCCTTCAGCTCAGGTCATGGCTCCGGAGTCCTGGGATCGAGCCCCATGTCCGGGTCCCTGCTCACTGGGGAGACTGCTTCTCCTTCACCTTCCCACTTGTTCTCTCTCTTCCACTACCTCTTTCTCTCAAATAAATAAATAAAATAGTAAAAAAAAAAAAGTATTATAATACTGTTTCAAGTTGGAAAACACAAGCATTTAGGAGATAATTTTTCTATATCTAAATTTTAAGATTAATATTTACTTATCGATTTTTTAATTTTTTAAAATTTATTTATTTGTCAGAGAGAGAGGGAGAGAGAGCGAGCACAGGCAGACAGAGTGGCAGGCAGAGGGAGAAGCAGGCTCCCTGCCGAGCAAGGAGCGGGATGTGGGACTCGATCCCAGGACGCTGGGATCATGACCTGAGCTGAAGGCAGCCGCTTAACCAACTGAGCCACCCAGGCGTCCCTACTTATTGATTTTTTAACTCATTATAGAAAAGCTTACAGTCTTCGTTCATACACTGATTTTCCTAATACATCGAAATCCTAAGAAACTCTCTTGGTAGAATTTTTATTTTCTGGATTGGCTAATTTTTAAAATTTTTAATTGAGGTATAACCGACATACATTATATTAGTTTCGGGTATACAAAGTAATGTTTTGATATTTGTATATATTGTGAAAAGATTACCATTCTCTTGATAGGTTTTAAACGTACATACCAAAATCACTGTGTTTTCATAGCTGCCTGCACTAGACAAGAGAAAAACAATGGAAGAACAAATGATAAGGAAAGAACAGTCACTAAGAAATGCCTGAAAGCTTGAATTCTTACATTAAAAACAACTTCTCAGTGGAAAAGACCTGATCCCTTTATTTTTTACTTTATTTTTAAAAAGATTTCACTTATTTATTTATTTGAGAGAGCTAAAGAGAGTGAGCACAAGTTGGGGGCAAAGGCAGAGGGAGAGGGGGAGGGAGAAGCAGAATCCTCGCTGAAGATGCGGGGCTCCATCGCAGGACCCTGAGATCGTGACCCAAGCCGAAGGCAGACGCTTAACCAACTGAGCCACCCAGGTGGCCCCATAATCCTTTTGTTTCAAAAGTAATTCTTGGAAAGAGCAATTTTGCTCAGGCAAAAATGAGGGGCTGATCAATGTCAGAAAAAATTGCAAATATTTTCTTTTCTCATAAATTTTTTTTAAGATCTAACATTTAGGGTGCCTGGGTGGCTCAGTGGGTTAAAGCCTCTGTCTTCGGCTCAGGTCATGGTCCCAGGGTCCTGGGATCGAGGCCCGAATCAGGCTCTCTGCTCAGCGGGGAGCCTGCTTCCTCCTCTCTCTCTGCCTACTTGTGATCTCTCTCTGTCAAATAAATAAATAAAATCTTAAAAAAAAAATAGATCTAACATTTATTGGCATGTATTTAAATGTGCCATGCACGTTACATGTTATAACTCATGAACTTCAGAACTATTTTTTTCTTTTTAAAATTATTTTTATTGACATATAATGTATTATTTGCCCCAGGGGTACAGGTCTGTGAATCATCAGGCTTACACACATCCCAGCACTCACCATAGCACATACCCTCCCCAATGTCCATAACCCAACCACCCTCTCCCTAACCCCCCATGCCCCAGCAATCCTTAGTTTGTTTTATGAGATTAAGAGTCTCTTATGGTTTGTCTCCCTCCCAATCCCATCTCATAAAATGTTTTAAAGTTGCCAATATAATTAAAATGATATTGCTGATCTGACCATCTGGGTACCCTACACAAAATATCTCAAGTGGTACCTAGAACCGACCCTTCCAAATCAGTCATGGGTGGCAGGGCCCAGTCACCCAAGCCAGGCCCAATGCTCTCATTATCTTACACCAGCTCTCGTGTTTCCTCTCCTCCAATACATAACTTGTCCACACAGGAATATTTACAGAACAAAGAGATTACCACATTATTTTCCAGCTTAAGAATCTTTCAGTATTGGCCCATACTCACAGAGAATAGCCTCCAAGCCATTTAGAATATGGCCCCCTTTCTAGCTTTTCTGTGTATGCACTTTATACCACAGCAATGCAAACCAACTGCCCTCTATGTCGATATTAACATGTTAATGTTAAATGATTATTTCACGGGTCCATACATGGGCATACTCCATGCTCTTTTCTCTTCTTAAAAAATTCCTGCCTGTCTCAAAATTATTACTCATCTTCAAAAATCTGTGAAACACCTCCATTCTGAAGGCTTTCCAAATCCCTCGTCTGCCCTCCTTACATATCTCACTTGCTATCATTTCCCTGAAAGCACACGGTTTTATTCTTCTGTATTTATCTGTGTGTCTGTCTTGTTAACTACACAGCAAGCTACTTGAGTGCAGGGATGGTATCTTATTTTCCTTCATGTCTCCTGCGTGCATAGCACAGTACCTGGCCCATGAAGAGCTATCAACAACTGAGCACCCATTGTATGCTAGGCTTTGTACCGAACTTTTCACGTTACCACCTGAATTCCCACAACTGGTCAATGAGCTACCATTATCCTTGTTAGCAAACAAGACAACTGAGATTTAGAGGTTAACATCCCCAGGATATCTTTCAGTTAGTAAGTGGTGGAATCCCAGTGAGAACTTGGGTCTCTTGGACTCCGTTGCCTACATCATCATCTTGTACCTCTGGTGGAATGTAATGCATAAAATGTGAAATGGGTCATGTGAACTCTCACCCAACTTGGGCTCCGGGTTGGAAGCTGTAAAGCTTATGCACAGGAGGGACTGGGGGAGCCATCAGAACCCCATGATTCTCTGCTTCTACCACTGATTAACTGTAACTCAGAGCTGTCCTGGGCTTTCTGCGGACTTCACTTTCTCACCGGGGAGGATTCCACGCTTAACAGATTTCGCATCACATTCTCGCGACACTAAAGCTGGTAAGAAAGCCTTCTGGATCATAAATCTAAGTATTCTCTGTAGTTCCTGGCCTTGAAACACCTCCTCCTTTACTGAAAAACTGTTTCTGTAGACAGAACGCCAGAAGCCATTTGGGATAGGGTCAGGAAAATGTCCATTTTTGTTCTCAGCCCGCAGCAGGCACCTGTACTCTCCCTTTCTCCAAGCACCGTGGACCAGAATAACAGCTCGCCAGCACGAAGCCGGCCAAAGACTCACTTTCGGTAACGACTCTGCACAGAAGAGCAAATGAACAACCTTGTGTTTGAATAATGTACAGGGTGTGATAGCAACAGAACCTCCACCCTTCTTCCTGGGGAAATGCAAAGTTAGCTGTGGCCTTTTCACAAACCTCGAAGAGGATGAAATGTCAGCTGCAAACTCTGAATTTCCTGGCTTCATTCCACTTACCTCACCACCTTACTATTATCTAAAATGACAGGTTGGATATTAAATATCATCCCTCAATCGGACATCACGTTACAAATAAACAGCTCAATTCTACAGTTGTTTCTGCTAGAAACAAAAAGATTCTTCATAACAGTTTTGAAGGGAAAAAAAAATCTATTTGTTCCCAGGTGTCCCCCAAGCCAGATTTTGGGGCGGGGCTTGTCTATTAGCTAGATAGTAAAAGCTAACTACACCCGTCACTCCTATTTGCACACACTGTTGGTTTTAAGTAACCACTCCTTCCCATCTCCCAAAAAAGACAGCTAAGAAAACAATGTTTGCTTGGAGGAAGAGAAACTAAAATTCTTTTTGCTGTTCCTCTCAATCAAACCCCTGCAGGAACAGAAGTATTCACTGCGGTTTATATAGTTGTCACTCAAAAAATGGTACCTAGAAAGGCCATGAGCCTTCCTATAATTTCACTTCTACCTAAGGAGTTATACTGTATCAATACTTGATTTGAGCACAAAATGCAGGGCCGTGACTGGCATGCGGGCAATGGTATAGATATTAAAAAAAAAAAAAAAAATCCACCCTTTGTGTTCCTGGGAGACATTGTTAAATTCTAACATGTTTCTAAGGGCAGGGTCAGCCTGGCTTTGTGGCGGGGCTGGACCACACATGCCCGTGCCTGTACGGAGCCCTGTTCGGAGCTGCATGCCGCGGTAAGCGGTGTATCATTGACAGCTCCCTAATAGCCTTAGGAGGTAGGTGTACTCTCGCCTATTTTACAGATAAGGAAACTGAGTGCTATGTGAAGTGCCCCAAATCAGTCAGTTCATTTTGCAGAACTGGAATTTGAACAGCCAGACTCAGAATCTGTAACACAGAAGTTCTTTAAGGGCACCAAGGAGACAATGTTCATTCGTGCACAACCTTTGCAATACTCTCTGTTGTGTACTGCTAATTTTATTTTTAAGTATCAGGAGAAATTGATCATTGATGAAATGGAGCCATCAAATCTTAATAAAGATTTCAATGACCAAACACGTAACCCTAAACTAAAATCAAGACATTACAAATGTCCAAAAAATAACAAAAGTATGTCCCTCAAAAGAGCCTGGGGGGTGCAAATATTTAGGAAAATCAATGTATTTCAACTACTGCCCTCTCCTGGTAGCATAACTAACCAGAGGTTATATATCCTTTTCTTAATTCAATCAGCTTAGAAGATTTTCATCTGACGGATTTATCAAGACCAAAAATATAGGTAAAGAAAGACTGTAAGGTGTTTCTTCACTGTAGTTGTAGACTGTAGTCTAGACTGTAGTCAAGAACTTTCCACCTGGGTAGCTGTGAGAAACTGCTTCTTTGTGCCTCCATTTTCTTATCAGTAAAGTGGGAACAATAATATCTACTCTGCCCACCTCAAAGGTCATCATGAGCATCAAATAACATAATGCATGTGAATTTTCAAATACAGTTGGCCCTTGAACAACACAGGTTTGAACTGTGTTCAAGATTTTTTTTTCTTTTGTAAATACATTACTGGAAGTGTATTTTCTCTTATGATTTTCTTAGTAAGATTTTCTCTTCTCTGGCTTACTTTATTATAAGAATATAGTATATATATATAACATACAAAACATATGTTTCATCAACTGTTTATGTTATTGGTAAGGTCTCCAATTAACAGTAGACTGTAAGTGAAGTTTTTGTCAAGTCCAAAGTTACACATGGATTTTTGACTGCTTGGGGGAGAGGTTGGCGCTAATCCCTATGCTGTTCAAAGGTTAACTGTACTCTTACTGTATAACCTAAGGCATTTTTAAAATTAATCAACTAAAGCCATTTACGGCCACATTAAAATTAAAATTACATCGGGGTGCCCAGGTGGCTCAGTTGGTTAAGCATCTAATTCTTGATTTTGGCTCAGGTCATGGATCTCAGGGTTGTGCGATCAAGCCTCATATTAGGCTCTGCACTGGGCATAGAGACTGCTTAAGATTCTTTCTTTCTCCCTCTCCCCACTCCTCTAAAAAAAAAAAAATTTAAATCACATCAACTTTTTTTTTTTTTAAAGATTTTATTTATTTATTTGAGAGAGAGGCAGTGAGAGAGCATGAGCGAGGAGAAGGTCAGAGGGAGAAGCAGACTCCCCGTGGAGCTGGGAGCCTGATGCGGGACTCGATTCCGGGTCTCCGGGATCATGACCTGAGCCGAAGGCAGTCGTCCAACCAACTGAGCCACCCAGGCGTCCCTCACATCAACTTTTTAATCCTGCAGTTCCATTCCTTGGAACCAATGCTAAGAATTACCACTACTTGTTTGCAAGGACATGTACAAAGATTATGACTACAATGTTGACAATGGCAAAAAAAAAAAAAATGACCAAGGTAAACATGCATCAGTAAGCTATGAAATAAGTTATAAGGATTATTCTAGAGAAAATTATGAAGCCACTAAAAAGAATGAACTAGAGCTCTGTCAGTTGAATGAAAAGATTTCAACAAGGTTTTTTAAGGAATACAAGATAGGAAAAGAAATGTAATAGAGAGTCCCAAACATCTTAGTGCATTTTTAAACTTCAGTAATTTCAGAAGTATGAATGTTACATACTTACAAAAACAACACTTGAAAGGTTAATCATTGAACATTTTAAAATGTTGATGTTTCTTATTAAAATTCAATATAACAGAAGCTGTCGTACACAAAAATTTAAGAATAAAATGTGCTGGGGCACCTGGGTGGCTCAGTGGGTTAAAGCCTCTGCTTTCGGTTCAGGTCATGACCCCAGGGTCCTGGGATTGAGCCCCACATCGGGCTCTCTGCTCCACGGAGAGCCTGCTTCCTCCTCTCTCTCCCTGCCTGCCTCTCTTGCCTACTTAGAATCTCTGTCAAATAAATAAATAAAATCTTAAAAAAAAAAAAGAATAAAATGTGCTATTCAAAATTTACAAAAAATATTAAATAAGTGTACATATGCTATAAAATGAATGTAAATAATGAAATATTGCAGTATGTCTTTTGTAAGTGTATAGCAATTATGAGTCTGAAGTTATTAACTTAAAACTGCACTGATGCTTTGAGAATGCCCCATAGAATATATTTTCATATTTATAAAACAAAATAACAATCTCTGTCCTCCTCTCACTTGTGTGCTGGGGTATGTGCATGTGTGTTTATATGATTCTCCACTTATATAACTGATTATGTAAAAATGGGAAAAAATATGGAAGGCTACCTGGGCAGTTAAAGCGGGAAAAGAGGAGGAAAAAAGGGAAGTGATCTAGGCAAAAAGGGAAAAGTTTGAAAAAGGGGGGGGGGGGGCAAAAGTGTATATGCTATCATCACACTTATGCACTTAAAGAAAATCACTTCTATTATATATATTCATATACACATATGTAGACAGACACACTTACACACACATATATATTTACATTTTTTTTTTTTTTTTTCAGAAAGGAAAGCAACTTGCCCCGAGTCCCACACTAAGTAAATAGGAGGAGAGCCAGAACTTGTACCCAAATCTCTTTGACCATGAGCCTGGCCTTTGAACCATTCTAACCCCAACAGCCAACAGGATGATTACTCTCTGAACTACCTTTACCTCCCAAGTAGGAGATTATTATTATTATTATTATTTTTTAAATCATCTCTATACCCAGCGTGGGCCTCGAACTCACAACCCCAGGATCAAGAGTAGCATGCTCTCCCAACTAAGCCAGGCTGGTGCCCCATTGTGTGGGTTATGTACAGAACCTCACAGTGTGAGGTTATGTACAGAAATGATAATGGCTGACATCTGTGTAACACTGAATGTATTTGCTTTCAGAGACATCACCTGACCTGTGGTATGGAGCAAACAGCAAATCAGCTAACCAGATGTATGTTTATGTTGATACTGATTTCGCAGCAGACCGTCCTGTCCCGTTGAGTTTGTGACTTGATCACATGTCCCTGCCCGACACTGCTGACGGTAGGTCCCTGCTGTGAGAAGCAAGTTCGAACATACCTACTAATGCCTCTCTCTCTTATTACACAGCATAAATAGACTTAAGCAAGCCAGAGAGTTTTAATAAAAACAAATAATTCTTGCCAATAAAAGTGAATAATATCCCAGTGAAGAAAATGGCCATCACTGTGAAGAAAATGCCATGGCTGGAAGCAGGAAAAACATTTGGTTAATCCATTTTCAGTCATTCTTAGATTTGAGAAGGATAAGTTCAAACAGAGGAAACCGATGGAGTGACATTAACTCCTTCTACTGGACAACTCATCCTGACCAGCTCCTGGGGCTCTGCCTGAGATCAAGGATGTCTGGCTGACTTGTGCTAGCTGTCAGGGTTTACTAAGCCGAACTAGTTAAAGAGTGATGGCTAGTTTTCATTCCACGACTTCATATCACCCACGAAGCAATTAAGCCTGTATGTCATGGTCTCCCACAGGAGTAGCAAAGGTGCCTTCATCTCCTGAGAATGTGTGGTTTGAGGGAAATTCAGTGTGGTTTGAGGGAAAACAAACTATTTTAATCACGAGAGATGGCAGAAGATGCCTTCTCGCAGTGTCTGTGTAGGAAGAGGAATGTTGCCAATTCCTCCCCTCACCCCCACATAACTTGTAGAGCCGTTTCTTCTCTTTTTACCTGTCTTTCTGAAATTGTAAAGGGCTCTTACGAGTTGTTTATATGAAACCAAGTACCCTGACCCACAGGCAAGGTATTCCTAGAACGGCCGAAACAGCAAGCCAGATAATGATATCATTTTAGAAAGTGCCAGGCAAGAAAGCTCTGATTAACCACTGAAACATGTTCAGTGGAGATATTTGTAAATAGAATGAATGTCACTTTAACATCTCCTCTTTATCTGGGCTCCCCCTTCCTGGTGTGCTGTTATTGTGAATATTTCCTCTTTCGATTCCTGCATATAAGGACGACTGTTTGATGTAAGGGAGTAAAAGTCTTTGCTGAAGACAAAAAAAAAGGTGAGTGTTTACAGAGATAATGGGAAGATTTTGAAATTCATCCAGTATTCATATGTAATCTTACTACTTTGCATAATCTCCCTCCTCCATCTGCCTCTTTTTATTCCCCTCCCTACTACTTAGCCAGACTGGGCTTTCTCTTGTGATGCTCATTCTCCACAAGAAACAGAAGAGCTAGGAAGAACAGCAAGTTTCTGGGGGAAAGTGGAAGGACCAGATAAAGTTTTTGGAAAGGGATGACTTTAGGGATCCTGAAGCAACACTTCCTAACACAAGGGGTGAACCCCAGCCCAGGGGGCACACCCATCCTCAGGGAGATGGGAACTGGTCTCTGTCATTCCTTAGAAACCCCTTCAGACCCCATCTGCTTCCAAGGTGCTTCAAGAAGCATCATCTTAAGCTTAAAGGCCTATGAACTCAAGCAGTTGTTTATGGTATGGCTAAGAGAGTAGCAAACAGAGAGTCAGTGATTTTTACAAGTTGACCCCAATTCTTTCATGGTGTTTGGGCCAATATGCCGCTTTTCATACATAATGGAGCTGTGTGCGTGAATATGAACACCCAGAGAATTAGTGGGTGTGTTAGTCCTGTGGTTGGTGGCCCTACAGGGTGAGCTCTTCAGAGATCGAAGGAGTTAAGAGTACCCAATTAGCTACCAGAAGCTGAATGTCAGCCGGTATGAATGGTATGTAGCTGGGCAGTTTTCCAAAACCCACGCCGTGGCTGCATATCAGGAAGACTGCTATAAACAAGTGTGCATGTGTGCATGGAGCCTGATAAGTCAATGAGGAAAGATAGACACGGAACAGCAACCCAGCCCGAGGAAATATGCAGAGCCGGGTGAGTTTCCACTTTAGGTGAACAATAGCTCTATTTCGGAAATAGGTCTGGATGCGCTGGTGAATAGTTAGATTGATCCTTTAACTTGTTGTATATTAAATGACCGTTCTAGGGGACCAGAAGCCGGATTCTCAACTTTCAAATTATACTTAATCATAACATTCCTAAGATTATGTTTTAAAAAATATTTAGTAGAAACATGAAAAGATATGGTAAGTGAAAATTGCACAAAGCAAACGTGCATACATAGATCTCAGTTATGTAAAATACACAGATACATTTTAAAAGATAACATTAAAAATGCTGCTAAAATATAACACTGGATAGTCTTCTCTAGGTGATGGGATTATATGTGATTTTTGTTTTTTCTTTATACTTCCCCTTTTACTTTTTCTAAAATGAACTGTATTAGTTAAAAAAACTAATAGAAAAACACAAGTTCTTTAATTTTAAAAATTTATCTCATGAATGAACAGGCATGGATAATTTGTGAATGAGTCACCTAGGTTGAAGAAGGCTGCAAAGGTACGAAATGGAACCATCCACAGTGCTTATAAAATGTTAACATGAATTTGTCTTCATGTACACACACATTAGCATCTTCTGTCTTACATTTAAACTCCTAGAGAGCAAAGGCTGTGTCTAATTCTGTGCAGTGTTTGGCTCAATTAAAAATGCAGATAGAACATAATTTTTATGCCGATTATATAAATGCACCTGGTGTTTATTCACTCTGGTAGCCAGTTTGGAAAATTCCTTAGTGTTACTAATGCCTGGACAGGGATGCTGAACAAGAACATACATCCTTTCCCCAAATTTAAAACCTCTTAAAAAAACTACTTCTGATGAAGCATGTATGAATTCATAGAGAAGACTGGCCTCTACTATATTTAACGTGGAGAGAGAAACAGTACTGGAATTTTCTCTGTTCAAGCCCACTTCAGAGTTACATAATGGATGTAATCCTAAGGATTAGTTTAGAGTTTGGTTTCAATATTAATTCAACTACTGGACTCAGCACTGACTCAAACTCCTGGAATTAATATAAAATAGAGACACAAAGAGTTTTTCCACTTAAGAAACAAAACCAAGTCCCAATAGAACTAAGTCAAACCACTTGTAGAAAAACACTGGAGCAGTAAACAAAGAAGCAGCTTCCATTTCCAGTGTTTTCTAGACCCCCACCCTCAAAACCCTTCCTAATGATTCCTGCAAAACATAACCAAGGTTACTATAACATTTGAAGTCACTCTGGAGATATACCTTGCTCTCTATAAACAGTAGCTTTTTATTTTTTCAGCATAGTGGCTGCAAGAAGATATAAGTGACTGTCAGGATTTGGAGTTGATATTCTTACTAGAAGCCTAAAATACAGTGTATCAAATTTGGCCCAAATGAGTCAGATCCTTTCAAGGTTATCATGCAATAGACAAGCAGGCAAATGTGAAATCCCAGGTGCTTATTAAATTGAAACAGAAAAGTCACTTTTGATAACTCTGCCAGGGCTCCTCCCTCATCCCTCTCACAATGGCTAACATTT
Organism: Mellivora capensis; assembly: GCA_004024625.1. Lineage (NCBI taxonomy): Eukaryota > Metazoa > Chordata > Mammalia > Carnivora > Mustelidae > Mellivora > Mellivora capensis. Next base: position 187,435 of record PISX010000448.1, on the reverse strand, counting down.
ATCAACTTTTCACCAGAGGCTGAATGCTACATTTATATGGGCATGATCCAACATAATCCTCAAAGAAGCCCTAGGAGGTAGGTATTTTAGAGATAATAGGTTTAAGAATACACTAGGGAGCTCGTCTAAGATCTCAGCACCTCTGTTCCTGAGCTGGGATTTGAACCCAGGTCTCAGGATGCTCAGAGTGCAAACTGTTAATCATTAAGGACATGGTCATTGTAGGTACCTAATGAAGTTGGAAATCAAAAGTGAGATAAAAATATAATTGCACCACTTTTAATTTGAGTCTGTTGCATAAACATAGTTGGTCTTCCCCTATATTAAGCATGATGTCCTATTTAAAAAGATGACAAATTCTGACAACAAAATCTCCCAAGAGAAACCAAGATTATTTACCAAAGTAATAACTCATGTCTCTTATTGAGAACATGGCAATACTGAGGCTTGGGTGTGGTCACCTGTGAGATCTGGAGGAAATCTAGAGGCAAAATTTACCGAATTTTCTATTGCACAATACAATCTGTCTGTGGAAAGCACCCCCTAAACGGAAGTATCTGTCAAAGTAAAAATAAACCCGGTTAACAGCATCTGAAAAATATATTGTGAGTGGGATTCATATTTCTTTCATTTGCTACAGTACACGCATATATTTAGTTTTTTGGTCCTATTTAAAACACACACACACCCTCTTAACTTTTCAACCCAATCTACCAAACTCTGACAGGGACTAGCATCCATTTTGTGGGAGTTAAGTGGAGGAGGCCAGTCAAGTGCTTCACACGGTCTCTTCTGGGGGGTTTCCTCCTGCAACTCACAAGTCACAGGGAGGCCAGGCCCACGGAGGTCTCAGGTTTGCACGAAAGAGAAATGGTTTGTGTTTGTTCACATCAAGACTGCTCGTTCTACCCATAGTTATAAAAGCCAGACTGACGATTACCTGGAATGCTTCCTTATCAATCTACACTGAAAAACAGAACTTCCCAGAAGAACATAATACTGGGGCAAGCTTATTATTATTATTTAATGAAAACATCTACTGAGAGCTTACCATGGGGCATGAACTGTCCTAGGCACTTTCACATTAGTGATTTCATTTAACTCTCATGACAAGCCTTTGAAGTATCTTTTGTGTACTTGTTCGAGCTGAGGAGGCTGTAGCCCAGAGAGGCTGAGCGCCTTGGCCAAGGTCACACAGCCAGAGGAGCAGCTGAGCTTCCAGCTGAGCTCAGTCCTCAATGCTGAGGCCAGAGCCCTCACTGCTGGGAAAACGTTAAGTTCAGAAGCACGGGCAAAGAACCAAATGACTGTAGGTTGGTGTCATTAAACTTCATGGACTTAAAATAGATTGGCAATACATTGGCAATGATCGGGACATCTCTACAATTTTCAGGTGCCGCAACTTCTTTCTGTGGCTCCCAAACAGACCAGCTGCCAACTGTTTGCTTCTGATATTAACATGTTATAATCTCAAAAGCGTTAAGTTTAGCTAACATTATCAACACTTATTTGGATTTTTGTTGGTTTGTCTAAGTGTGGATTACCTTCTGGGAATTTTACACATAGCTAATCTCAGCCATTTTTATGTTGATGTTTGAGAGTTTCGGTTTCTAGCGATGATATTTTCTGCCCCTGTTCCTTGAAATTCAAATTTTGAGGGTGTCCATTATTTGGTACCTGGGCACTAATTTATTTATATCTATTAAAAATACATACATAAATATACATGGTACAAAACCATGTGCCATACTGTGTACTCATTATGACCAAAAGAGGCACTGATAATTTGTAAATCTATCTTAGGAAACTAAGTCAAAGAATACAGTTAATAAAATTTTGTACTGTTCCTTTTCTGTTCCTATTGAAAAATTTGAAGAGTTACTTCTTACTACCAATCCAGTTCAGACAATTCTAAAAAGTGATTTATCATCATGAAAATTTCATGTTAAATAGCTATAATAGGAAGTCATGGTGCAAAAATGAAAAAAAAAAAAACCACAACAAAAGGAGGCTCTCTGTGTACATTTTTAATTAACCAATAAATAAAATAAAACCAGCTTCCAAAATAAAATCAACCTAGCTGTGAACATTTTGCCTGCTTTTGGCTTTGAATTGTAAACTTGGCCTGGAAAATAAATCTTAATGTGATTGTTCACAGCAACTTTGAAGACAAATTAATAGTATTGTGGCCTACCATGATTATTCTGGTTTTCTCGTTTAACAAAGTTGCCAAAGAATACAGAGCCTAATTTCAAACAGAGGTTGAAAGAGTAAATGGTAGCAATGCACACACACATAGATATTCATATTAAGGGGTCAAATGTATATTTTTAAAATCCACCATCAGAAAAAAAGAAATGCAATTTTTGGAGAGAAGTAATGTAGGTAAACATCCCTGATGTTTTGGAAGGCGTATCTAAGCATCCAAGAAGCAATCGTTTCGTTTGCTTTAACAGAACTGGGATGTTCTGGTGGGAGGGGTCTGTTGTTTGAATACAGTGAATGCATGAGTCACATGCAACAGTGGACTTCCATTGGATTCTACCTGAACCACTGGGCAGGCATGCTATTTAAGTCTTTCTCAGAGGGAGAGGTGCTAGAGTGCTTTTCTTATTCTCCCGTCTGTTTATTTGCTGAGCAAGAGGGCTCCTGCTTCAGTCAGGTTAATCTGCTGAGCCATGACACCACGTATGAGAAGGCTGTCTGGAGGGACAGCACGCTTACACACTGAAGGTACAACAGCAAAAGAACCAAAGCATCGCCCCTCTGGGCCTCTGCTTCCTCACCGTGGGAATCGATCTATTCATGGGACACGTCCTTCAGGCACTAACATTTCACCTCTCTGAGATTCCAAATAAGAAAGTGCTATTTTAAGTGAATCTTTAAACTACCAGTGGAGGGAACTACAAAAAAGTGTTCAGACCTGAAAAACATGTTCATTCAACACCCAAACGTAACTCACTTCTAACAAACTGACTATCCATCCGCTAATAACAGAATTTTGTCACCATCCACAAATATTTATTGCACATCTGCTATACACAGCAGGTTCATCTTAGAGGACAGAGAAGCTGTCGTCTTCAATAAAAACCCTCCAAGTTTCCCTTAACGTGTCATGCTGTAGGAGGAAGATTCATCTACGCAGTCTACAACAGCCTGTACACAATAACATTTATAGAAAACTAGAATGCTACAGTCTCTATAGACTTCAGACAGAATCTGTCCTATAGATTTCTTTGTGTGTTGAGGCCCTGGAGAATCTGATGCAAAAAGTCACGAACCACTCTCTCCAGAAAAATGCAGATGCATACAAAACATGGGACTCAGTTCCTAGCATTTTACAGATGCCCTCTGAAGCCACCCTAGGCTGAGACACGAGGCTAACGACTCCTGGTCTACTCCCACTGCTGCCTCATACGTATGGAGACACCAAGTTTCAAATAGGTGATGTGACTTGCCCACAGTCACACGGCAGAAATCATGAACAGAATAAATGGCACGAAACTGAAAATGATATAGATAGCCCTCAAAACTCTAAATCATCCTTTTCATCAGAAGTCAGGCTTATCATGTTGCTAGGAAAGGTGAAAAGGTGAAATGTTTTCAGAGAAATATACCTTTCTTTTATCTTAGGGTTCTAGCTGAGCTTCTCACTGGAAAATAGGCAGGTTTTCTTTATCTTGCCCTCAGGCCAGGCCCACCCATGGTTCAAGGCTGCCTTTTTCTGTGTTTGCCTTGGCAAATCAATAAAACCTGCATAACCTGGCACATTCAGAAAGGGGGCAAGTGTGAGAGCATGAATTAGAAACTAGTTTTCAGGAACCTAACTTGAGTTCTAAAGAACTCCGTTAGTCAGATAATGGATGTTTAAGAAGTATTCTGAATCATACATAGACTGCTCATTTATTTAGGAAGTGGTAGTCTACTAAAGTGTTAGCAAGTTCTAGAGACCTGCTTTAATGAATAGATGGAGATAATTTCCAACTACTACATTAGTTTGTTCATTGCAAATGGCTTCTCCTCCCCCCAAAACTAAACCATTCATCCTGGGATGCCGCATTTTACTTTGAGCTTTTAGCAAGTGCATCTAATCTATTTCAAATTCACTTCAACAAATATTCTCCTACAAGGCAATGTGACAGAATGGAAATGTGCATGTGTTTTAGAGTAAGATTTGAATTCAGATACTGGATCTTTTATATCTAGACATGGGATACTAGTCTCATTACTTAAACATCCCTGAGTTCCTCCATCTGTAAAGTGGGAATAATAATAATTCTTGCAAACTGGCTATGAAAATCAGCAATAATACAGTCTATTTTAGGGGCGCCTGGGTGGCTCAGTGATTAAGCCTCTGCCTTTGGCTCAGGTTATGATCTCAGGGTCCTGCTATCAAGCCCCACATCAGGCTCTCTGCTCAGCGGGAAGCCTGCTTCCCCCTCTCTTTCTCCCTGCCTCTGCCTACTTGTGATCTCTGTCAAATAAATAAATAAAATATTAAAAATTATATATAAATATAGTCTATTTTAAAAGGAGCTAGTGCAAACAGTAGGCACTCAATAAAATGGTAACAAAATAAAATGATTAGTTATAAAAAATAGACAAAGGATACACTTCATCCTAGACCCTTCTCCAAAAATCTGAATTTATAACATCTAAATGAATGAGGATTTAATTCATTCTGAAAATGATTCCAATACTTGTTTTAGTCTATTTTGACATATTAAAAACTATAGCCACTAAAGATTAAAAGGCCATCATTGAAATAATTATCTTTACTAAAGTATCACTGTCGGGTTTTTTTGACCAAAAGGAAATCTATTGTTACCACTGGTAGATAGGTTTTAAGTCTTGAGATAACATCAGTGTTTTAAGGTACCAGAATAATAAAACAGCAAGAGAATGGTTTCTTGACATGGAACTTCATGACTAAAAGCCTAAATTAAATATTATGGTTCAGTAGTATTAATGTGTTTTCACACTACCTACCAAGTTTTCAGATTGCACTCTACTTATCCTTTTTTAAATTACTATTGGTATCTTTTTTCATGGGAAATTTCTTATAAATTACTTTGAGAAGCCAAAAATTTACAGTGGAAATTTTTTCCCTAGTCCTTTTTTAGAAAACAAAACAAAACAAAAACCTATTCAACAGGCAAATCTAAATAATTTTTAGCAGTTCTAAATGTAGAGAATTCATGACTTCTTACTGTAATTGAAAAGGAACATATAAAGCAATTACTTAGTCACTTATAAAACCCACGTTCAACTTTCGAAATAATGACTAACCTGATAGGAGAGACAAGACTTTTATAATTAAATACTAAAGTCTAGCCATTTGAGATAAGCACAGCAGGTTATATAATTGTCCCCTGCACTCACAATATCCTTTTTTCTCTTCTTGGATGCATATCATTTTTCAGTAATAATATAACACGTAACAATATAAAAAAAGTCACAGTACTGTAGGAAATCATTCTAACCACAAGCTAAATTTTTGGCCAAGAGTAAATCCTCATTAATTAGGATTTCACAGTTTCATAAGGGAAAAAAAAAAAAAGGTGCCCATTAATAAAGTAAGTAAAATTCCCTGGAGAATCTATTACATTCTTAAGGAAACAAAACAGTAAGCCTTAGGCATTCATTTACATATAAATACTTGGACCATTAATTGAAAGGCATTCCTAGCCAGGGCAGGATGGAATTTTCAAACTTGGATACTCTTAAAACCTCTTTCAGTGCCCTATGACGGGCATGCTCAGGAGAATGGGAAGAAATGGGACACATGACATCTTTTGCTAGAAAGTTGGGCTGGCTCGTGTGCACACACATGTGCTCGAAGACACTGAGCACAGTCACTACTCAACCAGGGACTTTTCCCAAGCCCCTTACCTTCAGGTGGAGCCACACAGCTAGCTCTCATCAATGGACTATGAAGAGAAGATGCCCAGTCCCTTCAGGACTATGGTGATTAAGAAGTATAATGCCTCCTTTTTTAACGCTCTATCTCTTCCAACAGCCAGATGCAGACAATCAAAAGCCTCAAAAGATGACATTATGGGTTGAACTGTGTCCCCTACCCCACATTCAGATGGTGGAAGTCCTAACCATCAATACCTCAGAAAGTGATCTTAATTCAGAAATAGGATCATTACAGATGTCATTAGTTAAGATGAGGCTTACTGGAATAGGGTGAGCCCTAATTCAATATTACTGGTGTCCTTATAAAAAGGGGAAATTTGGACAGAGGGAAGACAGTATGGAGGGACACAGGGCGAAGACAACCATCTGCAAACCAAGGAAAGAGGCCTGGACAACTGATCTTCAGAAAGAACCAGTCCTGCTCAGCTTTGAGCTTGGGACTCCTAGCCTCCAGAGCTGAGAGACAATAAATTTCTGTTATCTGAAGTGCCCAGTTTGTAGTACTCTGTTATAGCATCCTGGAAACCTTATACAGATGGTAAAGCCAGAAGATGGAAGAAGCCCGAGTTCAGGATTTCTGAAGAACTGCAGAATAAAAGCAGTTCACCGACCAGAAAGACCAACACTGGATTGGTACTTTGGCAAGAAAGGAAACTTTGATTGTGTCAAAGTGCTGAATTCTGAGGACCTATTCATTATAACAATGAAATTACCTGATATAATATTTAACTAAATAATCAAACTGGCAAGTAATTTTTAAAGTTACTTTATATGAATTAAAAAACATGAACACATCATAGTGAACAGTACAAAATCCACGTAAATTTCTAGAATAAAAAAGAAGTTCAAAAAAATTGTTATGAGTTTACAAGAAGATATTTTGGGGTAATTCCCCTAAATCCTCCCCAAGGTACCAATTTACTCTCCTCTGCCAGTAGAAGTAGAATTTCCTCAAGAATTTTAAATAAGCCACCATGTCAAAGTTGCTATACATAGTTTAAATTATGCTGTAATTCACTTAAATTTGTTTCAATTTTGTAAATTCAGAGGGACACTTCTCCCAAGTGGCCCCAGTGTATTACTTGGGTGCTAAGGACAAGAATATTGTAAAATGAGGTGTCAGGTTTTCCCAGAGTTCTCAATATTATTTGTAATCAATCTGAAGAGAAGTCACTATGTAAACATCATCTTCTGCTCTCAAATACAAATAAAAAAATGTACCTCCTTTACAATAAGGTGAATAACATGGAATCGATATATCGTTTTTCAGTTTTTTGATCATTTAATTAATTTATTTTTACCTCATGTGATGAAAAAGTAAAAGGCTATCCTAGCTAAGACATAGAGTTTTTAAATTCAAAATACCTCAAAAGCTGAGCTGGCAGCTGGGTTCTCGTGTTTACAGAAAAGCTAGGACGATTCAGCTTGTGCTCAGAGCTCAATTTAGATCCCAGCGTCTGGATTCCAAACACATGGAAGATGTGGCGGCAGGTTTCCAGGTCATGATGGATCCAAGATCCAAGACCGAGACCCAAGACCACGGACCAGAACAATTCCAAATGGAGAAAGTGCCTGAGGGAGAGAGAAACCTCAAAGGTATTTGGAAGACCTGGCCATAGTCAGCCCTCCAAACTGCAGTAACAAGCTTTTCCCGCAGCTGGCAGGTGCTGGGGAGGCCAAGGCAAGGCAGCCAGGGGAATGACACTGAACAGTCCTCAAAGCAGCTTTGTCACGGTCAGAAAACATCTCACACAGATGACTTCTTTCCTGAAGAAGCTATTGTTCAGATTAAACTATGGGAATCTGGTCAATGGGAAACCTAGGAGAGCACACGCTTCCTGCTAAGATCAGCGCTTAACTTTGCTTTGTTTCAAAGAGAAAAACTGGGGTAGGGAAAGGGAAAAAAATATTTTAACAGCATGTTTTGTTTTGTTTTGTTTTTTTTCCTCTTGGTGAGAAGAAATCATAGCCACAGTAACTATAATGTAGGCTACACACTGAAATCTAAGAGAGGGAAAAAATAGTAGCACAAAATCTTCCCAGCCCAATTTTATCTCCATCAGAATTCACCTCGCTCCTTCCTTAATTTTCCTTGGATGTGATACATCCAGAATATTGGTGGTTTTGCACCTACAGATTTTATGTGCGAGAAAAAATACTTCCCCTGCTGCTTCTCCTCACCTTCCCCCTCTGAGATCTCTCTTCCTCTCTCTCTTTCTTGTCTCTTTGTTGTGAATGTCAGGGCTGTCAGTGTCACGGTCTGACATGATTAGCGTTTCTGACATTACACCAAGAAGCAGACAGGGAGCAAGGAAAGCGGTTGGAGGGGGGCGAGGGTTAGGATGTGCAGCCATTTAAAGCCAAAGGGGAAAAAAAAAAAAAAAAAGGAGACCCAACCTCCTTTTTCTGAGATTCCTTGATTACAGGGCAACTTATAAATCACCCTGGATTTTCCTCATTTATCCAATTAGTCCGTTTTCCTGCTCCTGTGGAGATCACTAAGATGTGGGTCTGTTCTGTGAGATCAAAGTCGGTGGCTCCAATAACAGATAAGACAGAATTCGTGATTCAGCAGATTCTAGGGCTGTGAAGTATAACAATCCGCACTTTGGGAAGATAGCACCAGTCCATTTCGAGTATCGATTCACTGCACTTTGTCACTCTAATGATGTTATCTCATTAAAAGAGATAAATGCCCCACTGTTCTTCCCAGAGCATCTGCTTCTTACTCTTCTCTCTTTTTCAACAGCATGGCTCTCAGCAGCAGCACATTAAAATCAAATTGAAATCCAATGCAAGGCTTGGCGACAGAGCTGCTTACCGAGGCTTCTTTGTAATTGCTTTTTCTTACTCTTGCCCCCCTTCCCGATGCCCCAACAACTGCCATCCGTAGAAACACCAGTATAAAGAGAAACAGACGTAGAAAGTAATCGTAATAGGAAGCATTCACTGAGTGCCTATTATGTGGAGCTGCCACCGCATCGACATTTACCTTTGCCCACCTTGACCTTCCCAGGTAAGCAGAATGATCTCCAATGTGCAAATGAAGAAATGGAGTTTGATGTTAAGGTGCTTGCCCAAGATTACACAGGTAATGGGACAAGCGTCCAACCAATGCAAATGCTTTTCTTTAGCCCCCGTTTTCATTCATGGAACAAATAAGTAAATATGGCTGCAACTTGATTAGAATAGGTAAGGAGAAACATGTAAAAGATGGCAGCAATTATTCTCCAGCCTGCTAATACCAGGAACATAATGCCATAGGCAGTGCAATAGTTTTGTTTCAACAGATTTCTTATTAAATAAAAAAGGTAGCAATTTTCCATAATGAATGTTTTATACATTATTCCTTTGTGTATCAGGCCTCTAAAGTACACACTATTAAAGTCTATTAAAGTCTGTATTTAGCAGCATTACTAATGTGCCTTTGGGGAAATTATTACAATGAAACAGCATTAGTCTTTCACAAAATTTCATTGTTTAATATTCCTCTTCTGATCTTTAATACACATGTCTATTTTTAGCCATAATCAGACCCCATCCAAAATGCCATAACGCCAGCCTAGAGCTGTCACAACAAATTGTTTATGGGTTGGATTTATGAAAAAATAAGACACGCAGATATTGCTAATTTCAACCAATCTTTGTTTTCTTCTAAAACTCATTGCTACTTCAATGTTCTAATTAACAGGTGCTTCTTGATCACTGTGACATGTGATGACTCTCTAACTCTCTGGCTAAGGTTGGTTATCTTAATTAATTGCTTATACTTAAATCTAGCTGAGACTGGCCTCTCAGGATAATGCCACTTTATTAAAATCTGAGGGTGGTAAGTTATAAAACTATTCCACGAAGAAAAGAAAATCAAATAAACTAGAAGAAGATATAAGCTGTGATTAATAAAATCTAAATGTTTTCATTTAAACCTAAACAGTCATTTATGAAAGACTAGAAATATGTCTTCTGAACATTAACTGAGGACTGTCTGCAAAAAATATGTAGTTTTATATACTAGAAATAGGTATATCTTCTCTTCTAGGACATTTGTTAATTTTTTCACAAAATATGAGGTTTTTAAGAATGAAGCAAATGGGGCACTTGGTTGGCTCAGTTGGCTGACTGTCCAACTCTTGGTTTTGGTTCAGGTTGTGATCTCGGGGTTGGGGGATCGAGCCCTGCTTAGGGGCTCTGTGCTCAATACTGAGTCTGCTTGGGATTCTTTCCCTCTTCTTCCCCTCTGCCCCACCCCATGCATGCATACTCTCTCTCAAATAAATAAGTAAATAAAATCTTTAAAAAAAAAAAAAGAATGAAGCCAAAAGTGCACATATATTAAAAATTACAATGTTCTCTGAAAACACAGAAAACAATGTTAGGATTATTTTACAGAGACAAAAGACCAAAAAAGGAAGTTGGAAAGAATACTAACAAAGGGCTAAATGCTATAATAAACAGCTGTACCACAAGAAAAGGAGGGGGAGAGGGGCAATTTAAAGTACTAGGTACTCAAATTAATAAGCTGGGGTGGAAGTAATCTCTCATTTATGCATTTCCCCGGATACATAGCAATACCATCATTTGAGCTGATATGTTTGCAAAATCAGACAAATTGAGTTGTTAATATTCCAAAGATGGACAAACCACAGATTAAGTACCTAAATAGTCTTGTTTCCAATCACCCAATCACCAATTAACTAAATAAGATGTAACTTAATTGTACCCATTAAGGACTACTAATTGAGAGAAGGAGGGCAGGGTTGAGGACTTGGAGACAGAAGCATTCCTCTGCATGATTCACAAAAACCAGAATCAACTGGCCTCTTTGTTACAGGGACCCGGCCACTACCAGCATCAAAGAAAGAGGTCGCAGCACACATCTCATGCCCAAAGGACTTGTCTAATTATGCCGTGGGCTTGTGTGGGCTTAGTGATGCAGATATGGTGATGGAGAACGAGGACCCACCAGTTCGGTCAACATTTAATTAAAGCTCCACATGGAGGCTGGCATGGGGCAGTTCATCAATTAAAAAAAAAAAAGCAAAACTTGCTTCGATCAAGAAAATCCTAGGCACTATTCTTTAAATCTGCCGGAAATAAGGATGAATGAGATTCCCAAACCAATGATCACAATGTGTGTGAGGGGCCACTGAAAAAAAACCAAGGTGAAACTGAACGTCCTCTTTCATTCAAGTGAAACCTATTTTATGGTCAGTAGCGGTGGCCACATTTCAAAGGGCTTATCGTGATTCAAAACGAGGCCTCTCAGACTTGAAATTATATTACTGTCGTGTCAAAATATATCTCTTCTCCTGCTGGGGTCATTACGGTCTTAAACCCGAAGTCCAGCCTTTCTACTCCAAAGCCTTAATCTGCCTCCCGCCTGTTCAGCTTCTCCCTCATCTTTTCTGACATGATTGGAAGCTGTTAAGTCAGGCCCCCGACAAGCTCCACACTCAAGTCAAGGCCCCGGCGCAACCACATGAACCGTGCCTTGCGTGCGCGTGGTCTGAGGGCTGGTGAGGACTTGAATGCCTCAGTGTGTGATTCATCTGATGCTCCACTTCTCTGGACAGAAAGCTTCAGACTTTCCACTCACACCTGGACCACGAAGACTGCTTCTCAAGAGAAGTAGGCACTGACCACTGCTCCGCCATGAGCCCATCCAAGATTCAGAGGTGAGCTGAGACCAACTGAAGTGGGTTTCCGTGAAGCAGAAAGGAGGAGAGGTCTCAGTACTGAAATAAAAGCATTGATATTGCTTCCATGGTAGAAATGACTAGAAATTATCAAGAGATAATTCCATATAAAGTAGGAAGCATTTCTCAAATAGCCTGTATGTTTTATCTATATTCACTAGCACAAACGAGTTGTATACAAGCATACATTTTATTTATTTTTAAAGATTTATTTATTTGAGAGAGAGTGAGAGAGAATGCACAAGCAGGGTGAGGGGCAGAGGGAGAAGCAGGCTTCATGCTGAGCAGGGAGCCTGACACGGAGCTTGATCCCAGGACTCTGGGATCATGACCTGAGCCGAAGGCAGCCACTTAACCGACTGAGCCACCCAGGTGCCCACCTTGTGCATACCTTTTTTTAAAAAATATTTTATTTATTTATTTGACAGACAGAGATCACAAGTAGGCAGGGAGGCAGGCAGAGAGAGGAGGAAGCAGGCTCTCCGCGGAGCAGAGAGCCCGATGCGATGCGGGGCTTGATCCCAGGACACCGGGATCATGACCTGAGCCGAAGGCAGAGGCTTTAATCCACTGAGCCACCCAGGCACCCCTCATGCATACATTTTAAAGACAACTAAGCATTAACATATTTAGTTAATTCTTTTAAATTTGTCTTCTCCCTACTTTGTAGCAAATTGACCACCTACTACATTACATTTAAGTCTGTACTCCCATACCTCTCAGAAGGGAATTATATTCCTGTTTTCGTCCTAAAAATGCACTGAATTTCCCAGTGTGATAAACATGGAAGAGAATGGAGGTCCAGGTTTGCCATTTCTGTACATCCCCCATTTAGCAGAATCTGACTTACACGTAAGTAACATGGATGTTACACTGGCCTTGTGCTAACAATGTTCCCTTTAGTCTTGTGAACTCCATAAAATGGTTTGGTTTTGTTTTTAAATAAGGACTAAGTTCATTCTACATCCTTAAAGATGTAGAAGGTGAGACCAGATGTGACACAATGTCCAGGGCGCTCACTGCTCCGAGCCCCGAGTCCAGCTTCTTCCTAGAGTAAGGACTGCGAAACACAGGACATAGGAATGGGCTCGCCCACAGCTTCTCAAACTCCTGTCTCAGGACGTGCTCAAAAACTACTGCAGGCCTTAAAGGGCTTTTGTCTACATCAATTCTTTCTACCTATGGTTGTTGCCATCTTAAAAATCAAAACTGACATTTTGGATGAATGTCATTGGATGCCACGCAGCCTCCTGAAAAACTGTACTATACACTCGAGAGAGGAAAAGAAAAAAAAAAAAGACTTAACATTATGAAAGTAGTTTGACCTTGCAGGTGGCCTGTGAATGGGCTCCCCAGGCGTTCCCAAACCTAGTCTGAGAAGCACTGGTCTAAACTTGTATACATCAGCCAAGTCTTTTGAACAGCTGGATGAAGAAATGACACATACTGAGTAAGAGGATGTAATTCCATTTAAAAGTTTTGAATCACTGAGTCAAAGGACAGTATCTCTTTCTAGAGTGTTGCTCTACTTACTACTGCCTCCAAACCATGAGCACATCAAAAAGCTCCTTCCTGGTCGTATGTCACATAGAATCGCTCCCGACTTTCAATCTCTGTTTTGACCAAGGCTCCGGTTTTCTATCTGTCTGCTAAAATATCTTTATCGAGTTGTATCACAGCTAAGGGGGTACTTGTTTTAAAACCCTTGCTTTTTAAAAAAATTTTATTTATTTATTTGACAGATCACAAGTAGGCAGAAAGAGGAGGAAGCAGGCTTCCTGCTGAGCAGAGAGCCTGATGCAGGACTCAATCCCAGGACCCTGGGATCATGACCTGAGCCAAGGCAGAGGCTTAACCCACTGAGCCACCCAGGCGCCCCACTTGTTTTTCTGATTGTTAATCACATATACAAACACTCATTGTAGGAAAGTTAAAAATATAGAAAAGTATTTTTTTCAAATAAGAAACAAATACAGGGGCACCTGGGTGGCTCAGTGAGTTAAAGCCTCTGCCTTCGGCTCAGGTCATGATCCCAGGGTCCTGGGATTGAGCCCCGCATCAGGCTCTCTGCTCAGCAGGGAGCCTGCTTCCTCCCTTTCTCTGCCTGCCTCTCTGCCTACTTGTGATCTCTGTCAAATAAATAAATAAAATCTTAAAAAAAAAACCAAACAAATACATACCATGTACCCACCCTCTGAGAAAACCACTTCTATATCCTATCATGTATGTCCAAAACTGTAGTGAAGGTAGTATCTTAAAAATAACCTAATGTCTTTTTTATATATTATTTTTAGTATGAAAGAATACATTGCTAAAGAAATTTAGAACATACAAGCAAAAAGAAGATAATGCTTTTAATGTTTTGATGTGTATGTGTAGTCATGTATGTCTTTTGGAAAGGGAAATAATGATCCAGCTGTACATACTGTTCTGTAACTTGCTTTCTCCACAACTCATTTAAAACATCTTTTTATGTCACTAAATATCCCATCATCCCTCCCTGGTATTTTTATTGTATGGCTGTATACCATAATTATTACCTTCCAAAAATTACTATTATTGTAATATATGATGAACACATTGGCTTACTTTTTGTACACATCCATGGCAACTCCCTTTGAGTAACTGTTGTAGAAATGGAATTTCTAAGTCAAAAGGTATGCGTATTTTTGAGGCTTTGATACACATTGTTTAAATTCCCTTGAGAAATGTGTTCTTTCACTGCATCTGAGAGAGCCTGATAATCTCTTTCCTACCTTGACTGAGTGCATTTTCATGTTAGGTGTATGTTTAAAGATTTTTTTTTTCTTTTTCTTTTTTTAAATTTAATTTTATTTATTTGACAGAGATCACAAGTAGGCAGAGAGGCAGGCAGAGAGAGAGAGAGGAGGAAGCAGGCTCCCTGCTGAGCAGAGAGCCCCATGAGGGGCTGACTAGGGTCAGTTATGAGGATGAGACCATTCTTTTTTTTTTTTAATTTTATTTTTTTGAGATAGAGAGAGCACACGCGAACAAGCATGAGGTGGGGTTGGGGTCCACGGGACAGGCAGAGGGAGAAGCAGACTCCTCACTGAGCAGGGCGCCCTATGTGGGGCTTGATCCCAGGACCCTGGGATCATGACCTGAGCCGAAGGCAGAGGCTTTAACCCACTGAGCCACCCAGGCACCCCTAGGTGAATGTTTAAGTATTAAACCTCTGAAATAAGCTGACTCTCCTTACCCTGGCCAGAATAGAAGCTCTGGATGGCAAAGACCTTTATTTTGTTCACTGGTGTCCTACAGGCATGGTACGCAGGACCCAGTACACCCTTGGTAAGTGTGTGTTAGAGGAGCTGAGGTTTAATCAAATAGAGTCATGTCTATGCTGGGGGGAGAGCCAGGGGTAATGAGTTCTGAACTTCACTGCTTCATAGTACGGAGGAGCCAAGTAAGAAAAACTCTAAATGAAGGCAAAAACTGAATTTCAGTTTTACTCTTTAGTTGACTATAGAGATATTGATCTGAGTGTCAAGGTGAAACTGCCTCAAACCTGGCACAGTAAAATATTCAGAGAAAAAATTCTGCTGGGTGGATATTAAGCAAAACAGTAGCATCCACCCACTAAGAGAGATAAGACACAGGGCTGTACTTCTTTGGATGCGATGGCATTTGTCCAAAGCAACAGCAATCAGATCTGACTGTATTTGAACAACATAAGAAGGAAGAAACAATTCTCAAGAAGGTTCCTTTTCACTGTGGGGGGAGGGCAGCGTTCTGTATAACCACGGAAAAATCAATTATTTTTCAATCAGATGGGGCGTCCTCATAAATTCAAGGCAGACCACAGCAAGTGATATGCCTTCATGAAAATAATGACCACGAAGGAAAGAGTTTAAAATTGTAATTCTGAGGTTGCTGCTAGGAAGAGAGAGCTTCCAAGAGCAGAACACAGATCCTGTGAGCGTGGCTCTGTGAGCATACAAGCTGGCGGGTACCCAATGTTCATCAGCCTGCCCTGTGGTCTCTACAAATCCCATCCTGTCCAACTTGCCTCCCATTTGGCTCTGATTTTTAAGTAACACACTAAAATCCTTTCTTTACAGCATGATGATAGGTAAATAACACAAATGTAAAACATTAACCCTTCTTACTTGCAACAATGTGTATTATATCATCTATCTTTAGTAACAAGAGAATGCTTGAGAAAGTAGAGAGGATAAAAACTTTTGATAAAATTTATAGTGAAGTCCTGATGATAAAGTTTGGGATCAATATAAAGATTAGAAAGTCAGTGCTTGCAAAAAGATCTAAGAGTATGGAAACTGGAAAGATGGGTCTCCAAGTGTGCACAAGAGCCAAGGGGAAGGAGAACCCTGGAGAAACCTTTGCACCCACAGTGTCCTCATCATGTGAGGCTAGAACATAAGCCCCAAATGAACAACCAATCAAGTCTGTTTATAATATTAAAAAGGTGAATAAATGTGAGGGTATCTGCTGTGTAGAAATCTTATGTATAAACGAATGCACTGGTGGGCAAGCTGTCTGAGGCCCGGAACTGCACCCCTTTCTGGTGTGACCCCAAACTCTGCCACAGACAGAAGTTCATGAATGTGGGGAGTGAAGCCACTACTTGGTGGACAGCAGTTCACCATCAGGTTAGCCTGGTTAAACTGGTCAAACGGTCAGTGTCTTGTGCCGGGGGGCTCATTTCAGTTGTTTTCTAGCAATATCATCGCTAAATAATCCCAAAGAGAGATGTCAATGGCTCACTGTAATCACAATCGCCCCATCACTTCACAGGAATCACAGTGGATCTTAGAACACCGTGCCACGCTCCAACTTGACACCTCCCCAGTTCAAGTGTCCCAAACACTAGCTGGGGTTTGGGAAGGAAGGAGATTTATGAGACTGTATGTCCAAGCAAGTGGAAAGTGCACAAAACTCTCCAACTTTCTAGAAACAGATCTACTTAGAAAATCAACCGTACCCACAGAAATATTTCCAACATTCTAACTCACAAATCCTAATTGATGAGATGATTGTCTGGTTTTATTTAAGCTGAGATCTATTTCCTCCCCAAAGGGTGGTGTATTCTTTGTCTTATGCCAAGAAAACCATAAGAAAAATGCTGACGTATGAAGGTTACACATCATGCTTAATCACTACTTTAAATTAAAATAACATAAAATAAAGCATTCATTGGGACACTTAGGCAGAACATACCTTCCCAAGCAACAGACACACCTACTGAGACACTTGAAATGTCTGAGGAGTCTGGTTCCCAGCTGTGTATCAAGAGCCAAACCATGACATCAGGTCTTGAGTTGCCCTGGAGAAACTTAGGGCAGGGCTGTCATTGCAAACTGTGTCTGCCAATCAGACTTCCCAAGAGTTGTCTTCACGTTTCAATACACCAGACCCTGACTAATAGACGTCAAGGTTTGCAATGACCATAGTGATGAGTCTCCTCCTCTTCCCTACCCTCCATTCATGACTTTGGGATGGAATACCCGCCTACTTTCCAGTATTCCAAAAGCTCGCTTCTCAAAGACTGCTTAAAGGTAAGTATTTAAGCCAGTATTTAAGCCAGTGGTGGTGGTGATGGTGGACATCAGAACAGGTTTTCTTCTCTTGGCCAAATGAAAATCTCTCAAAAACAATTTCTTATTATTTTCTGGTCTCTTCCAGTGGGGTAAAGCAGAGAGCATGAGAAGACCAGACAACAGGCCAAGAGAAAAAATCACCATTGGAAAGGGGTTTTTAGTAAAGGACTTTCAACAAACTAAATGGGTTTTCTTAAAGCCTCGGGATTCCATAATACCTTTTGAAGACAAACTGTCTCGAAGCACTATCTAATTCCACCACAATCCATCGCTAATGGGATAATTTACCTCTTCTTGTAGGCCTCTGGCATTGTCTTTCCCTTATATTAGATCCTTCAGTGGCTCTTGGAATTGGACCCTTACCTCATTTTCTGGGCTCGTATCTACCATCTTCCCCCAGTGCAGTGGTTCTTAGCCACGGGTATTTTTGTTCCCCTAAGGGACACTGGCCAATATTGGGGAAACTTCTTGGTTGGCCGGACTGAAGTGGGGGAAAGGGGATGCTACTGAACATCCTTCAAAGTAGAAGACAGCCTCTCACTACAAAGAATTACTCACCTCAAATGTTAACAGTGTTGAGATAGCCTGCTGTACCAAGTTCTTTGTTCTCCAAACACACCAGACTTTCTCATATGCTTTGTGCCTAAACATAGCCTGTTTCCTTTACCTGGAATGCCCTGCCCTATTCTATGTCTAAGAAATGGCCATTTATCATTCAAGATCTGACTCAAAATGTCACCTCTTCTACAGTCCTTTCCATATCTCCCAAAGCTGGCTGTTCCTTCTGTACTTGCAGAGTTCCTGGTACACATCTCATTAAAACACTAGTCACACTACCCCCAAGCCTGTCACCTGCTGCAGGCAAAACCTAAGACTCCTTCATTGTTCATCCCTGAGTGCCCATCTGTAATCGTTACTTGCTCAGTCACTCAAGGAATAAATGGAAAAGTTGCAGATGCACTTAAGATTCTCCTACAAGGACATCTAAGGGACAACACTGTCCTCATCATCAGAAACAACAACAGCAAATATTTATCAAACGCTTGTAATGTAGATAGGCACTATATTAAGCACTGGTGTACATATGAACTCACGTTCATCCTTTTAACAACCCTGTAAAGTAGGTACTCTTGTCAGCATTTTTCAGGAGAGGAAACTGAGGCCTAGAGAGGTTAAGCCACTTGGCCAAAGTCATCTGGAAGAGCTGTTATTTAAACCCAGGTAGTCTGGCTTCAGAACTCAATCTTCCAATATTTATGCCACGGCAATTATACTAACAACCGATATTTCAGCCACTCAGAAGTTTCTGACAAATACAATGACACATCTGGAAGGCTATTACAACCACAGTGCGGCCACCACCTTCTGCGACCCCGCCTATGGACACTGCTCGCTGGGGTCCCACCACTCTCCAACCTCTGGAATGCTTGTGGCAGGAGAAGCAACCTCCTCACATCGTGGAAAGGCATTATGTACCCAGAAGAATCATGGTACTCTAAAGAAGACACAAAAGCTGATCCCCAAAAGTATCTCTTACCTTGTTCATGCTGCAGGGACTGGAGCAAGGGCTCAGACATGTCACAGTGCGAGGCAGCTCTTAAAGATTCTCCTCGTTACTGTAGACTTCACTTCCTGAAGCAGACAGCTGCACTGCAAACACAAAGAGGAAATCCATCAGCGGGTGCTCAGGAAGGCCAGAGCAGTCCTGCATCCAGTGGAACTTTCTGCCATGATGGCAATGCTCCCGGCCTGTATGGTCCAGTATGGTAACTGCTAGCCACGTGTGGCTACTGATCCCTTAAGATGTGGCTAGTGCAACTAAGAGGTGAATTTTAAATTGTATGTGATTTTAATTAAATTTAAATGTAAAGATCCACATGTGGTTAGTGGCGATGCTACTGGACAGTACAGGTCTAGAGATTCAAATCAGAAGTCTTGAGGTCACAGACACTAGACATGCCAGTGGCCAAGGAAAAGCTGGATATCATATGCTCAGAGCAGATATCAACATACCAGAACAAGAACCTTCCTTCAATAACTATTTTCTTAGCCCTTACTAAGTGCAGGGTACTGAGGACATAGGGATCAATAACCCAGAGGGGTCGCTTATGTAAAAGTTTCTCACTCAGGCTTCGGCCTCTTTGAGAGGGGAAAGGATCTAGCATGTGAGTGCCAGATCTCAATGTCTCCCCTGTGGCCTATGAGGAAGAGACAGGCATTTGCTGAAGACTGACTACACAATGCCAGGCTCAACAGATAGGACATTCCAGATAGGACCTTCTCCGGGTAGTAGAGCTCCTACCAGAAGGGAATTCAGGAGGTCAGTTTTCCATGAGCCAAATGAACCAGACGACTCAACATCCCCTCTGATGGGTTATTTAGGGAGGCTTTTTGATTCACTTGAGTGACATTTTAGAGTAAAATGGTTATTTGTACAGCTCCAGAGCTCTTAATGTGTCAACCATTAAGGAAAAATAAAGGAAGAAAATATCTGCAACCACTTAATTAGATTTGTAGTCTTTTCTCTGAACAATGTTTGTGGGTGAATTGGAAAGGAGAGCCAAACATTGTAAGGTTCCTTGTAATCATCTTATTTCTGTGCTACTTTTTCTGGTTGCATCTAGGAAGGATTTATATATTCGAACCTTTCCCTAAAGACTGGAATTATAGGTTTAAATGGAACTACAGTGCTTTAAAATATATATTCTTTTTAATAATAATATATAATAATGATACAGAAACTGTTCGCTAAGAAAAGAAAAAAGTTGCCATAATTGTGCTCAACATAATCACTTTTAGTTCTTAGCACTCAGCCTTTGTCTAGTGGGGAGTGACCAGAGGTCCTGGCCTGTCTGCCGAATCAAGGATGCAGAGAAGTACAAGGCTATATTCCCTATGTTAACATCTTTCACCATTGAGAAAATGACTTTGTAATATATATTTTCAAAAGATAAACTCCTACCCCATACACATTACTATTCTGTGAACATAAGATTATTAAATTCCTTGCACAAATCAGAAGATAGGGGAGAGGAAATTGCAGACCACTCCCTGGCTATTTGACACACATAGATTCCAAAGAAAATACCACATTGAGTCATAGCAATAACATATTTTAAGAATGATGTACAGCATGGAGAGACCCTGGAATTCTCTCTTTGGAATTCTGACTTTGTAGCCCAAATACATCCAAATACCTCTCGATGTCTTGTATGCCTGAGTAATCGATTGCTGCTTCAAAGTCAAGAAAATTCAGTATCTAATTTGAACCAATCTTATAATGACTGAAAGAAAATTACGCAAGTAACTTTTACTCTTTGAATTTCAGAAACAGATGCTAATACATTTCTGTTTCAAAGTAGAACTTTATACATGCTGTTTCCTTTTTAGTGTATGTAATTCAATCCACTTAAAGCCTACAGCCCAGCACTTTACTGGGAAAATTATCCAAATGCCTTGCACAGATGCCTGATGTCACAATTCCATTAAATTGTACACACTGGTATCAACACAGGAAAGGTGGGCACAAGATGATAATAATAAACAGACAAGGATTCTTGAACATAATTTCCCCAAGGAAATTCCACCCAGCTCCAATCATGCCACGGTCCCCATTCCCTCAGAACTTGGGGATACAGTCGGCACAAAAGTCATTACGGATCCTCCTCTGTGTTCCCCACCACCCCAAGTGTTCTTACATTTTTTTCTTGTATGTTGTTCTACAACAGAGTCAACGTACAAACTCTTTGAGGGAAATATTAGTCACATAGAAAGTTCTTAATAAATACTATGAATCGATTTTTTTCTTTGTTCTCGCAGAGCCTAGGATGATGTAGACTCTTAACATACAGTCTTAAACACAGTGTTCATAATCATTGCAGACTGCCTTTAAAAAAAAATAAAACCTTTTAATGTCCAGGATTGTAAATCTTTTGGAAAAATATTGTTAAGAGTATCTTACAGCTGTATAGTGCTCAAAACTGCACAATGCACTTTTCTATGATGACTCTCAGTACTGATACTGACCTGAGTGGTAGTTTTTTAAATCAGGAAACCAGATTCAGAGAAGTAAAAGAATTCTTCCTAGTCATGCTGTCATAGGCAGTAGACCCTGGGCTTCAAGTGCCTTCATTTCAAGATACTACAGAATTAAAATATGTACAAAGCCTACAAATAAAATACCTCTCCTAATCTCGCGTGCACACACACGCACACACACCCCATCATTAACTGAAAACACCTCAGCAAACAGATGACAGTTTTAGAAATTGGGTCAATTCACTTCTGGCCAGCAACCAAAAAGACTGGCCTTGTTCTACCAAGTATTTTAAATCTCCTTTGAAACAGAGAGAACCTGGTGGTTTTGCAGCCAACTCCATTTAGAAGCTTAGAGAAATCTACAGCTTAAAAAAGGAGACTGCATCTTAAATAAAGCATTAGGGGAAAAGATACAGGCATTACCATGGTGGAATTAAGGGAGTTTTCTTCTTTATTCTATTTTTGAATGTTTCTTTTTAATCGTTCGCGAAGTTGGACTCCTCTGATACTAAACAAAAGGCAAGTACAGATACCTTCAAAGGGTGCCAGGAGAAAGCCAATCCCAGGAGCGATCTGTGACTTCCACTCAGTGGATCCTAACAGAGTTAGCTCAATGGGCAACAAAGCCTGTGGTCACCTTTAGGCTTTGGAAAGGTTAATGAAATGCAATTCATCTTTCCAGGTGGGTAAAAGGGTGAGTAAGCAGAAAAGAAGAGACAGAGCAAGAAGAAGGGATCAAAGAGAGAATGAGCAGAAAAGGTGAAGGCTACAAAGAGAGAAGATGACGAAAAGGGCAGGTAAGCAAACAAAGACACCTAGAACAGGCTCAGCGATGCAGACAGGTGTCCCTCACCAGCCGGGTCTGCACTAACAGAAGAGACAAGGAGAGACTTGGGTTCCTGGTGACGCCACCACATCCTGCGGCTTCTCTGGGTGTCAGCAAGCGGAGCTGAAGCAAAGTTAAGACTGGACTTACCTGTTTCTCCACTGTTTATTTACCACCAGCTTCCACCTACCAGAGAGAAAAATCTGTTTTCTCTGGATCACTGATAATGTGCTATAGAGGTATGGTGAGAACAGCATAAGCCAACTTTACTCTAGTCTCCTTACTCTCACGAGAGTACTCTTTAGAATAGTTATTCTTACCCTGACACTCTTGCATGTGTCAAGGAGCTGTCGTGCGTGCACGCACAGTGCTGTTTCTTGGCCCTTGAAAGTGCAACTAATACCGCCAATATAGAATGGAGTATGATGAGTTGGGCTTTTCTCCCTGATCCAACTCTCCCTACCCCCTTCCAAGATGTCCATTTTAGAAGGCTTTTGTCATATAATGCAAAACTGGGCTGCTCAGGCATTCCTACAGGAAACAGGCCCCCAGGAGCCAACAGGACCCACGTAAGGTTAATGGTCTGGCTGGCTTTTAGATATAATGTACCCTGATGTCAGTCTGGAGAATGGCCTCCTGCTCCTTCCCTCCTACCACCAAATCCAGCAGCCTAGGTAGGCAGGGGGGTCAAGCATAAGAACCCAAGAACTTGTGAGGAAGGTTTAAACAAAGTCATAAAGACACAAACAGGGTTTGGAGGGAAAAGGGAAAAGGCAAGATGATAAAAGTCTATAGGAAATTCTCTAAATCTAGGACTTCAGGGCTTGGGAAATCAGAGAAAGAGATGAGAGATATATCCCTCAAACTCTCCCACCCCTGTTTTTATGAGTTGGAATAATTTACATGTCTCTGGAGTAAAATCTTAACAACCTTCAATTGAATGGAATCCTTGTACAAGAATGGATAAATTTAAGACCACTCTATTACAGACAGTCCAATCCCTCTCTTCCACAATAAGGAGCATGGTGCTGGGATTAAAGGATCCAAAGGTAAAGCAACAAACGGTCCCTTGTCCCCTTCTCCAAATGCACACATACCTCCCACATGGCTGGCTCCTTCCTTTCTTTCTGCAGAAGAGGCAGAGGAAATCAGAGCAGAGCTCCCTGAGGAGCTTCCCGCAGGCCTCTCCTCCATCCCCAAACATATGTCTCTGGTTCTTCAGGACCTTGGTGTCCTTGCCACTCTCACATTTAGGCAGCAAACATGCCATAACATGATTTTGCCCCAAGAGACAGAACGTTTGCCGTCCTACCTTGTCCCCACTACTACTACTTCATAGTATGCCATGGAAAACAAACAACCCAAGTCAGAAGGGTGACAACATCTTTCCATCAGGCATCATGAGGGCCCTTCATCCCCAAGGACAGGTCACATAATTTGATAATTAACTTTCTGAAACTTTGACTAGCATGAGACCAATGGATCCACAAGAGATGGTGATAAGGAAGAGGAAATGAGAGGATTATAAATTATAAAGAAGAGAGACATTGCTGGTAGCAGGAAAACATCGCCCGGAGAGCCAGACGAGATGGAGTAAGAGTGCCAAGTGATGACGAGTCCTTCACTTTCCAGAAGACTACTTCGCACACATTTTGAGGGTTTCCTCCACTTCAGAAATCATACATAAAGATAGCCAGTGTTCAGATTCAGGGCTATCACTCTATAAAAGGTCATTTTCAGTTCCTGTCTGATTTAGGAATTTTTTTTTTTAAGATTTTATTTATTTATTTGACAGACAGAGATCACAAGTAGGCAGAGAGGCAGGCAGAGAGCGAGAGGAGGAAGCAGGCTCCCCGCTGAGCAGAGAGCCTTATGCGGGGCTCGATCCCAAGACCCTGGGATCATGACCTGAGCCGAAGGCAGAGCCTTAAACCACTGAGCCACCCAGGTGCCCCTGATTTAGGAATATTTTAATTGAAGGCAGGATATAGAACTCCCACAGGGCTACCTGGCTCAGCCTACTTGTCCTGTCTGGGTGACCATGTAAACCAGGGGACACAAGCTTCAGAGACCTACAGGAGTCAAAGAAGAATAAGCTGAAGGGATGGTTTGGTCAGAGAAGACAATGAGGAGGAAGGAGGCCTGGAGAGTCTGCTACTCAACTCTAGAAAAGTAGGAACAAGGCACAGGTTCCCAGAGCTTCGGATAGTCCAGAAAGCCAGAAAATGGAGAGATTATGTAAAATCTTGGGCTTGTTTAATATTGGCAATTTATGTGAGCATTTCGGAAATCCCAAAAGGGTTGGATTTGGTTGGCTGGTTTGTATCTTCTATCAGACGCCTTTCGTATGAGTCAGGGGATTGTTTCTTTAACTCTCCAGGGCTGGGGGCTCCCGATCCCTCCAGGGCTATACCGCTTTGGCTACATGGGGCTCAGCATGCCCTCCAGGACAGCGGGCAAAGCAAGACCCAGGAGCCAACTCACTCCATCTGAGTATCAACTCTGCCTCTTTGCATGGGATTTCATTAACTTACTAATAACCCCCTGTGAGTCTTTACTCCTCCCTCCATAAAACTGAGGTAAATTCTTTGTATGTCCTAAGATTGTTCTGAAGATTAAATGTAATAATATGAATGTGTTTAATGCATGGTGTTAGAGAGAGGAGGCCCTTTCCCTCCCCTGTTTCCCATCACTATTCAGCACCATCTCATGCTGCTTGCAATCACACGGTTGGGGTTTACCTCTCAACCACCCTATAGGATTCTAAGTATTCCAAGGGAAGATATCTGTTTTATGCCCAAACTACCAGCACCTGTCCCACTGTCCTACCTACAGTGTGCTTTCAATACATGCAAACTTTAATTATAATGTTGTTATATATTGTTGTTATGGACTGAAAGTTTATACCCCCTTAAAGTTCATATGTTGCCTAATTTCCAATGTGTTGGTATTAAGAGGCAGGGCTTTGGGGAGGTAATTAGGTTTAGATGAGGTCTTGAGAGTGAAGCCCTCATGATGGGATTAGTGCCATTGTGAGAAGAGATACTAGAGAACTTGCATGCATGGTCATTCTTTCTCTTTCCCCCTCTCCCTGCTGTATGCAACATACAAGGAAGTCAACCCTCTACATGAGATCTCTCACTAGGACCACATGGGCTAGCACCTTGATCTTGGACTTCGCAGCTTCTAGCACTGTGAGAAATAAACAGTTGTTTAAGCCACTCGGTCTGTAGTGTTCTATTACAGCACCCCTCACTAAGACAAACATTCAGGAAGACCTTCCTTGAACCCGGCACCAATTGGGCCTATTTCCACTTACCCTCTTCTGATGTTTTAATGTCAGTATGTATATCTACTCCTTATTTGGCCAGAATATTTTGAGACTAAATGAAGAAAACACAAATTAAGAATAAAATACTGAAGGAATATCTCTTGAAATGTATGGCATTGCTTTTAGGTCAAGAGGGTACATTTGGGTACCGTGTGTGCGTCAGTAGAAAAAAATTAAATGTAAGAGATTACATCACTCTATTAATAAGTAAAGGAGCCTGCTTTCCCTGCAACATCCTGATTTCGTGTCTGCCAACAGAGCATGTCGCTGGTCGGGTTGCACTTGGTGGCTGCCCAGAGACCCAGGCAATCCCCTATCCATTTGTCTGCCAAGGATTGGGAAGGCCAACCTGTATTCATCTAAGACGGTTTACTAACCATGCTTGACTACCCCTGGGCATCTAAGACAGTTTACTAACCATGCCTGGCTACCCCTGGGTTTCTTTGATTTCAAAGAGAAATGCTGGAGACCTTCAAACAATTCCAGTTTCCTTCTCCCTTGAGGGGTTTGCTTAACAATTCAGGCAAACACATTTCCTGTGATTTGCCGAGAAGCTAAAATAATTTAACAGAAAGTCTAGTTAGCAGGTTACTTCAGAATGACCTACTGAAAAGGAACCAATGGCAAAGGAAATCGCTAGAAAGGTATCTCTTTACAGAAGCTCAAGGGAACCAGCTATCTCTCCAATAAAATGTTTCCAAGGAAGGAATTTGAATATTCTCAAGAACACCTTGAGGACAAGTGTAATGAGGGGCGATTGCCTTACTGGGGGCTGGTGCTTACAACTGAAACTCCTCTGCTTAGTAAGCCAGATTGGGTGTAATGCCTTGTTCCTCTGGGAGGAGAATTTCATTAATCCTCAGAAGAAAGCTCAATTTGGCAGGGTGGGACCTTGTCAAAAGCAGTCTCAGGGATTCACTGTTAATCTCTGCTTTCCTGAGGCTCTAATTCTGTACTTCCCAATACCAGTTTCTCCTCCCTGTGGCTTGTTCTCCCTGAGGGTGGACCACATCCTGGGTGGTTAACCTTTCCAGAGGGATCTAGTGTTTGCTTCTACCAGAGCCCTACAGCTTTCAGTGCTCTCAAGCCAGCTTAGTGTCTATAAAACAACAACAACAACAACAACAACAACAACAACAATGGAAGTTCCTGTACTATGGAGGTAACGGAACTGCTAACCCTACAGCTCTTTAAATAATATAACCTTGGATTGTCATCTCCCACCACTGCACCCCAAACACACACTTAAAGCCCGAAGCAGACTCTGGGGGGAATTCTACTTGCCCCTTTGGCAAACAGTTCCCACTGGAGTAGAACCATCACAGCCTGCAGCATGTCTTCTGGCACAAGGGAACTCCCTTTGTAAGTTCTCATTATTTTCTATTTCACTGAACATACCTAAGGATTATTCTAGGTGGGTGGGGCGGGCATATGGGGCTAGAAGTGGGTCAGGCTGTACCAGCGCAGTCTATACTATTCTGCCAGAAATGTCCAGTTTGAGGTTCCCTAAACTCAATTCTGCCATATTTTGGGTCCCAGAGAGGGCCATTTGGCTACAATTCAGGCTAAAGCCAGAAATCTGTTCTTTGAAGCATATACTACGTTGTTGTGACTCACACCTTAACTCTTCCTAAAGCGGAGCAATGTTGGGGGAGGAAGAGCACAGGGGTGGGCCAGCCAGCATCATTCTAGGCATTTTCTCAAGGAAGCAGTTACCTCCCTGTACAAGATCGCACTTTACACACGACCGGGCTGTCCTTGGTTCTGAGGAAAGCAATTTGCCCTCCATGAGCTTTTCCATGATTTAGAACTGGATGACTGCACGCGGACCTTCTGGTAGCCTCGGAGAGGCAAGAATGAAAGAAGGGCACAACCACCTCCTCACATCGTAACCGAGGTCCGTGGAGTCAAGGCGTTCTTCAACAGCAGCCAAGAGAACGGCCTCAGAAAACGGCTCCAGCAGCCAACCTGGAGGCCTCGTCCCTGGGGTATCCTCTGATCTCATTACAGCAGTCGACACTAGTCCTCACAAAACAAACAGAGGAAATTTATGCCTGCCTTAGCCTGTGGAGAGCTCCACATTCCTTGTTTAACGAGAGTTCCAGCTTCTGAGACCGCAGCCATCAGGATGGGAAGGATGTCTGCTTTGCTCCGAAGAAAGAACTGTTGTCACCTCCTTTCCCTCTTTCTGGGGCTGGATGTGAAGGGAGAGAGCCTGTAGAGAGTCACTGAACCTGTGGCCTAGGCTCTCTGCTCTGGTCCCTGCAGAGAAGTCCCCTTTCTTCTTGTGTCAACATCCCCAAGCTCAGTCGGTGGGGCCACTTCCTCTTGAACGGCTCTGGGAAAGTCGCTGCGTGGCCTTGAAGGGTTCCACCTGCTAAGGCCGGCATCCTGACAGAGAGGCTGCTCTGTGTGACAAAACTGCAGGTCTTCGGGGAGGAAAATTCTTCCCCCAAACACCCCTGCTTAAGCCTTGCAAAACTTCACCTAACTTGGGGTTCCTGCTTTTAGGATGAAGGGCAGGAGGGAAAATGTTACTTTATAGCCTTAAAGTCAATCTCAGAAGTAACTGGGTGCCCAGCTCAGGAGATAAAGAGTGAACTTCCAAACCAAAATAAGAATACAGCAGTGGTGGGCACCTGGGTGGCTCAGTGGGTTAAAGCCTCTGCCTTCAGCTTAGGTCATGATCCCAGGGTCCTGGGATTGGGTCCACATAGGGCTCTCTGCTCAGCAGGGAGCCTGCTTCCCTTCCTCTCTCTGTCTACTTGTGATCTCTGTCTGTCAAATAAATAAATAAAATCTTAAAAAAAAAATAAAATAAAGAATACAGCCGTGGTTCTGAGCCGGGTTGACTTTCCCCCAGGGGACATTTGTGATGCATGGAGCCTTTTTTTTTTTTCCCTTTTTGTCATGACTGGGGGAGACTGCTACTGGCATCTAGTGGGTAGAGGTCAGGGTGCTGCCGGATATCCTATCGTGCACAAAACAACCCCCCATACTAAAGAATTACCTAGTCCAAAATGATTGAGAAACCCCGATGTAGAGGGAACGCTCAAGGATGTGGATAGGTTTAAAATGATGACAAATCTTTTTTTTTTTTTTTTTGTTACAGAAACAGTTTTCAGTTTTTAATGAACTTGCAAACAAAAAAGCTTCCATTTCAAAATAAAAACAAAATCTCAGATCATGTTTACATGTGATGTTTACAGTGACCACATTTATCTAAGCAACATACATACATGTTTAGTTAGAAGATGTTAACTAAATTTCTGTGATAAATATGCCTTTTTTAAAATATCAAGAATATCACAGAGCTCATGCAGAGTCCCAAGGAAAATCTAGGCATCGCTACCCATTTAAGTCTTCGCTGTAGATGCTGTTATTTCTAGCACAGGTCAGCAGGCAGGGTCATCCAAAATAATGACAACTCTCCATCACAGAACAGTAATGTTGATATCCTATAGTCAAAACGTGCACAATTAACAACCCCAAAAATTTACCGACTCTCTCTTCGAGTAAAATAAATGAAATCTACCTTTTAGGTATGCAGAGTTAGAACATTAGAGCTGCCTGGAAAACAGGAGTGGCTTTGATATTAGACTAGGCTATTTTCAGCACCATTGTGAGTGCCGTGTTATTCTAGGTAAAGGTGTGATCTGAACGCTTCCTATCAAAACTCAGTGGTGAGTATTCACAGAAGGAATTTATGAGCTAAGTTCTATGATTACTAAAACCATATATATAATCTGAATATATCTAGGTCTGGAAAAAGTGGCAAAGTGTCTCAGCTTCTACAGTATCAACCAGTATGAGGCACCACAGTGATGGTGACCTACATTCCAGGGAGGCTGAGGACAACTGGTACATAGTAGGGCTCTAAATCCATGTAGAATTGCAGAAATGGGTCTCAATGAAAGTAATCATGGTGTATATTTTGAGCCTCTCCCATTTAAAATTTTCTAAACCTATTTCAAAATATTTCCTTTCCTCTACATAGCATACTCTCACTACATCAAGTAAAGAACATACGGTTGGATAACCCAGTCGTTATTCTCTCCCGAACCCTTTCAGTCCAGCAAAAGAAAGAAAAATCTGCTTCCAAGCACAGCTAGTGCATGTAAGCACATTTGCAGAAGAAAAAGAATTTCATGAATGAGCAGAAGACAGTCTTTTAATGGAATGTTTTAGAGGCTTGCGGTATAAAAAGTAAACAAAACTGATTCACTGTTAATACTGTTTACCATGATGCAAGAGTTGGGCTTTTTTTTTTTGATGTTCCAGAAGCCAGAGGAAAAGGGATACTGTGGTAGGGAAAAATGATACCTTCCGCGGCCTTTCAAAATTATTGCTCAATTCCTCTTGAGCAAGGAAGCCATAGTAATGACTTTATTCTACCTACCGCAATTATGGTACACCTCGAAGCAATTCTCCACATTTTCCCACTTTCCTCCTTCCACTCAAGTCCTGCAAAATAATCTCTGGAAACCATTAACTGAGAGTCCTGTTCCAATTTTCCTCTCCTCCCTCCCCTGCTGCCTCAGTCATGCTGGAGTCAGGACAAAGCCAACTTGTATTACATCACGGAGCAAACTCATTTTCTCTAAACCATTCTGCTGGTAGTTTACTGCTACTGGAACCCAGTGCTGTCAACAGTGTGGTCTTTGTTTGGTGGGTGTTGCTTTAAAAATTAAAAAAACAAAAAAAATGTTCCCCCACACCCCCTTCTGCTTTTAAAATACAAGCCAGAAGGTGGAGGAACCTCCCCAGCCTGGTTCCCCACCCCCCCCACCCCCACCCCCCCTGCTGTGTAAACTAGACATTACCTTATACACAAATGAATCTACAACATTCCTCAGTCTAGCTGCCGTGCTGCAAAATTCCTGTGCTCCCCAGCAGCCACGGCAGCACACACTCCCCCTGGCTTCCCTCCTCTTTCCTCTTCCCCCAGCTTCGCTCTCTCTCCCTCTCTCTCTTTTTTTTTTTTTAAATTTCCACTGCCTCACTGTGTTTTTGTGTAAATGATCTCACATGACTCAACAAATCCATCTGCCTGAAGCAGGCCAAGTCTGGAGCCCTCCCAGGAGGGAGGAGAAGAATTGCTTTGTGGAAAGGACCTGGAGCTCTGCCCTTTCTCTGGCTCGAATTACCCGCCTGTCAGGCCTGACGGATTTGGCTAAAAATAAAAGGAAGCGGGCCGTGAAAAGCAGATGAATGGGCTCAGCAGTTCCTTAGATAACACAGGCCTGCTGTTGCCCAAAGCTCCCCAAACAGAAACTTCAAATGCAGGCCCTGGGAGTGCAGTGATGTGGCTTCCAGGTGAAAGGGGGCTTGTCAGATCCACTGGAGGGGTGGGGGGCACAGTCCAGTGTTTTAGATTTCTGTTTCAGAACTTGTGTGTGTGCATGTGTATGTCTGAGAGAGAGAGAGAGAGAGAAAGATTCCTGCACGAAAAGGTCCTCAGAAAAACAGTAGAGATCAGCGGAGCGAAGGCTTGCTTGTCTTGCAAAAAAAAAAAAAACCAAAAAACGTTTCCACTACAAAATGACTCTTCTCCCTACCTCCCAACACCAGACATTTTAAGCCGCCCTATGATGTCACTTGTGCATCCCGAGCCAGCAAAGAGCTAAAAGTCCTTGTAAGTGTATGCCCAGCGCCCGCCGTGGGTATTAAGCACTTAGGTTGGCAATGTAATGACACACTGTAACAATCTGTAATATGAAGCAGTCAGCGAAGCCCTGGCTCTGAAAGCTATTTCTCCCGACCATTAACCATATGTTTGGCTCCTCGGATAGCCAAGCGGGTGTTCCAGCTTACCATCTGGTTTCTATCCACATAAGCAACTGCAAAGCACAGACTATCTCCCTCTGGGGTGGCGTGTTTCTTTTTCTCTCTCTTTTCCGTTCTTCCCTTCCCTTTTCCTCCTCCCAGCCCCTCTGGTTCCCTCTGCTGAAGACGTCTCTGCCGTTCATCACGTGCAAAGAAAACTTTACCTGACAGGGCGGGGGCAGGGCCATTAAGAATGCACAGCTGTACTGTAAACACGCCAGAGGGCCCGTTCCCATCTGCTGGGGCTGGAGACCGCGCTGCTACCCCCTTCTTCATCTCCTGTTGACTGCTGACACTGGATCCTGATTGTTAAAAATAGGTACATTCTTGACAGATCCAGGGGTTGTTGTGGTGCCCTTCACACTCACTTCATGTTCTGGGAGTGGGGCTTTAAAGCACCGCGCTGTTCTCGCGCGCGCGCACACACACACACACACACACACACACACACACATTTTGCCTCTGCATTCAATCTGCATGACATCAGTCTCTCACAGATGACATACCCACTGCAAATAACCAAGCCAACTAAAGGATTTTCTATTCCTTTTTATGCCCTGAAGGATTCCATCCCAACTGTGTGTGTGTTTTTCTTTCTTTTTCTCTTTCCTAAAGCGCCAGCCATTGCAACCAATAGATAATTGGTGAAAACTTATGCTTGTTTACATCTGTGTTTTAGAGTATACACCAAGGACACAGAACATGCTATCAAGAGTTCAGGAGATTTTCTTACCATGTTGCCAGAGTACTGATCCCCGATTTTCTTCTTTGCAAGATTTCAGGAACTTTGTAACTTTTTAGAAATGTATGAAAAGACCTTTGATAAATAGAAATTAGGTAATTTTTCCTCCTGTCCCCACAAGAATTATATGTGTATTACCAGCCCATTTTTATGGAATTAGGAAATTCAAGTGAATTCTTTCCCACACCTTAAAAAAAAGCACTGGTTTCTCACACAAGTACAAAAGGAACAATATCATTAAAAAGTGATTAAGCAGAATGTCAGATTTTATCAACATGGCAGGGCTATGGAAGTTCTGTCATGAGAGAAGTGTTTATTGAGGCTAAAAAGGATGCCAGGGAGGCCACTACCCATGCAAACGTTTATACCCACTGCCCCTGTCAGTTCTCTTTCCATGATCTAAAATAGAGCTTTGTGACCTAGCTACCAATAAGGGACATTAAAATGCTGCCTGTAGGTTTTAAAGAAAGAAAGAAAGCAGAAATTCTAATTTCAAACAACTTGGGAAATTGTCCACAGATGTTAGGTTCAATTAATTTGTTTTTGACCCTGGAATCATACAGTAAGAATAACACTGCATTACCTTTATTCACAATATCGTTAATAAAAGGAAAGAAAAATGAACACCTAAAAGCTTCAACATTTCTATAGTGTACCTGGCACTTGTGGAATCAACTTATTACAAGATATTTATGCTTTATAAATAAATACCGGCCCCTAGGTATTCCTCCCCAGCCCAGTTACAGCAGGATCCCTGGGGGTGGGCCTGGGCATCAGTACTTTTGAAAGCTTCCCAGTTGTATCTATCACGCAGCCAGAGTGGAGAAGTCTTACACTATATGAACCCACATGATACTAGAAACTAGGAAACATTTGGGGTAGAAATGGAAATGAAATTTAGGATTAGAACACTGACTTGCAATCTTGTTTAGAAGTGGACTCTTTAACTGAAAAACATCTATGAAATCCCTGTACACAAACAGTAAAAGTGTCATTTATACTGTCATTCAGTCTGTACTCTCATCCATAGATTTCATAAATTCAAATACGTAATTGTTTGATTACTGTAAGTCGACCAGTGAGGATGAAGAGGCCATTTTATTGAACATAAAAATCTGAAATTGGGGCCATGGCAGAGAGGTCCAGGGCTGCCCACCTCAACATCCAATTTTTTTCCACGGCCTGTGGTTCGGATGATCAAGCCTGGATATATGTGAAAAGAGCAGTGTGTGCAGCAGTAGGATTAAATTAATTCACACATTAATTTAATAAATGTCGATTCAATGTCTAGTACACACCAGACACTGCCCTCACAGGTCATCACAGGAATGAGCTGCAGCCTTTTCCCTTGAGAAGCCTAGTTAAGAAGACACATCATGGCAGCACAGCAATGTAAGCATAATCCTAGAGGCACCAAGAGCCTGAGATGGGGAGAACTGGCTAATTCTTTCTGAGGAAACAGGGCATAACTTCACCAGCATGGGACAATTAAATCAGGTCCTAAAAATATGAGTAAGATTTTTAGAACTAACAAAGAAAGGGAAGGACACTTCATTCACGAAGAAGGAACAGAATATGAAAAGAAAAGAAAACCAAACCAAACCAAACCCACAAGTATAAATAGGCTTAGTGAGATCTGCGAGTTATGAGAAATTCTGAGGAGGTCAGGAAGGGCTGGGGTACAAGGCTAAAGAAGTATCTGAGGCCAGGTTATAAGAAACTTGAGGGCTGCCTGGGTGGCTCAGTGGGTTAAAGCCTCTGCCTTCGGTTCAGGTCATGATCCCAGGGTCCTGGGATCAAGCCCCCATAGGGCTCTCTGCTCAGCAAGGAGCCTGCTTCCCCTTCCCTCTCTCTGCCTGCCTCTCTGCCTACTCATAATCTGTCTGTCAAATAAATAAGATCTTAAAAAAAAAAAAAAAACTTGAAATGCCATGCTATGGTTAAGACTAGCACTAACCAACAGACATATAAGGTGAACCATACAGATAATTTCATTTTTTCCAATATCCACATTAAAAAAATAAAAATAGGAGAAATTCATTTTGATGATACATGTTTAGACCAACTGATCTAAAATATAATCATTTCAACATGTAATCAATATAAAAATGATTCGTGAGATATTTTACATTGTTTTCTCACTTTAAAATAGGGTGTGGAGGGCACCTGGGTGGCTCCGTGGGTAAAGCCCCTCCCTTCGGTTCAGGTCATGATCTCAGGGTACTGGGATCAAGCCCTGCATCAGGCTCTCTGCTCTGTGGGGAGCCTGCTTCTCCCTCTGTCTCTCTGCCTGCCTCTCTGCCTACTTGTGATCTCTGTCTGTCAAATAAAATAAATAAATCTTTAAAAAAAATAAAATCGGGTGTGGGTTTTTTAAAATCTCTAACATCCCAATTTGGACTAGTCACATTTTAAGAGCTCAAAACCATGTTTGGCTAGTGGGTATTCTATTGGGGAGCACAGGTTTACGCCTCTTCCTACAGGCAGTGTAGGCCGAAGAATTTGCTGAGGACAGCAATAGTGTGGAGAAGTAGATAGAAGACCAGGTCTGGGAGAGGACTATGCTTCCATAGTCTAAGCAAGGGAGAGAAGGATGACACTTGAGATCAGTCATGGCACGGCAGTAGGATAGCATGGAAGGGTCAGAGTCAAAAAAAACATTTCTAGAATTCATAAGGGACACTTGGGTGGCTCAGTTGTCTGGTGTTGACTAGGGTCATGATTCTGGAGTCCTGGGATTGAGTCCTGTATCAGGCTCTTTGCTCAGTGGGGAGCCTGCTTCTCCCTCTGCCTGCCTCTCTCTCTGACAATACATAAGATCTTAAAAAAAAAAAGAATTCATAAAACTACAAATGATTGTACATGAGAGATAAAGGGGGAAAATCATGGACCTGTCAAATATATTTTTTACTGTTAAATTTGGGTGTAGTGTAAAGTTACCAATTGTGTATGGAAGATGAGATTGTGTTATTCCTTTCAAGCGTGCTTCCTTCTGCTATGGAATGCAGTGTTGTTTAATAAATGTGTGCCGAGCACCCACCATGTCTTAGGTAACTCCAGCAACTGACATGAATGGGACACAATTCTTCCTTTCAAGGGGCTCAGATAACAAGGAAGTGCTAAGTGTATTATTAGAAGGTTGTGAAAGGAGGTCTCCAAAACATTCCATAAAGTATATCTTGTAACTGTTTCTTAAGGTACATTCAGTTGGGGCTTTCAGATTGTAGTAGGCTTATTAACTAACCTAAAACATTTTTTTTATTCAAAAAATCAGTTCATCATTTTACCAATCCCAGCTCTTACAACCACCAATCTGTTCTCTGTACATCTCAGGAGCTTATTTGTATGTTTTTTAAGATTCCTCATATGAGAGAGACCACTTGGTATTTTTATTTGCCTGACTCAGTTCACCTAGCATAATGACCTTAAGGTCTACCCATGTTGTTGCAAAATATGGCTGAATAATATTCCACTGAAAATATATTTCATATGCATATGTATAAGTAATGATTTCTTTATCCATTCATCCATCAGTAGCCACTTAGGTTGTTTTCATATCTTGGCTATTGTAAATAATGCTGCAATGAACATGGTGGTACATATATCTTTCCAAATTCATGTTTTTGTTTTCTTCAGATAAATACCCAGAAGTGGAATTGCTGGTTGATCAAGTAGTTCTATTTTTAATTTTCTGAGGAATCTCCATATAGTTTTTCACAGTGGTTGCACCGATTTATATCCCTATCCACAGTATCCAAGTGTTCCCTTTTCTCCACATCCTTTCAACACTTGTTATTTCTTATCTTTTTGATAACAACCATTGTAACAGGTATGAGGTCACATCTCATTGTAGTTTTGATTTCCATTTCTCTGATAATTAATGATGCTGAACATCTTTTCATGTACCTATCGGCTATCTGTATGTCTTCTTTGGAAAAATGTCTCTTCATATTTTCTGCCCATTTTTTAAAAATATTATTTACTTATTTATTTGACAGGCAGAGATCACAAGTAGGCAGAGAGGCAGGCAGAGAGACAGAGGAGGAAGCAGGCTTCCTGCCAAGCAGAGAGCCCGATGCGGAGCTCGATCCTAGGACCCTGGGATCGTGACCTGAGCTGAAGGCAGAGGCTTTAACCCACTGAGCC
This sequence comes from Mellivora capensis, assembly GCA_004024625.1. NCBI lineage: Eukaryota > Metazoa > Chordata > Mammalia > Carnivora > Mustelidae > Mellivora > Mellivora capensis. The sequence continues at coordinate 151,326 of PISX010000448.1, read as the reverse complement.
ACCCAGGTGCCCCTATTTCTGCCCATTTTAAAATCAGATTGTCTTTTGTTTTTGTTTGTGTGTGCGTGTGTGTTTTGCTATTAAATTGCATGAGTCCTTTATATATCTTGAATATTAGCTCCTTATGAGATATAAGATTTGCAAATTATTTTCTTTCAGTAGGTTGCCTTTACAATTTGTTGGTGACTTCTTTTGCTGTACCAAAGCTTTTTAGTTTGATATAGCCCCACTTATTTATTTTTGCTTTTGTTGCCTTTGCTTTTGCTGTGAGATTAAAAAAAATCATCATCAAGACCAATTGTCAAGGAGCTTACTGTCTATATTTCTTCTAGGAGTTTTATGTTTCAGGTCTTTCATTTACACCTTTAATCCTTTTCAAGTTAATTTTTGTGAGTGGTGTAAGGTAGGGGTCCAGTTTTATTCTTTTGCATGCAGCTTTCCAATTTTCCCAAGATAATTTATTGAATAGACTATCCTCTCTCCATTGTATATCCTTGGCTCCTTTATTGTAAATCAATGGACCAAATATACATGGTCAATTTCTGGGCTTTCTAGTCTGTTTCACCCATCTGTCTGTATTTATTCCAAGACCATACTGTTTTAATTACTATAGCTTTGTAACAGAGTTTGAAATCAGGAAGCAGGATGCCTCCAAGCTTTGTTTTTTCTCAAGATTGCTTTGGTTATTCAGGGTCTTTTGTGGTTCCAAACAAATTTTAGGATTATCTGTTCTGCTTTTGTGAAAAATACCACTGGAATTTTGATAGGGGTTACACTGAATCTGTATATTGTTTTTTGATGGATTGTTTAAGGTTTTTTAAATATATAATACCATGTCATCTGCAAATAATGACAGTTTTACTTCTTCCTTTCCAATTTGGATGCCTCTTTTCTGACTGCTCTGGCTAGGACTTCCAATACTATGTTCTTAAATGTAAATGAACTGAATTATCCAGTCAAAAGACAAAGAGTGGCTGAATGAATAACAAAACAAGATGTGGCTATATGTTGCCTACAAGAGACACTCTTTAGATGTAAGGACACACATAGACTGAAAATGAAGGGCTGGGAAAAGACATTTCATAGAAGTGGAAACCAAAAGAAACCAGCTACAAAAGTGGCTGTAGTTATATCAGATAAAATAGCCTTTAAATCAAAGACTGTAATAAGACCCAAAAAAGGTGTTACTTAAGGGCTCAATCCAACAAGAAAATACAACATTTGTAAATATTGATGCATCCAACATAGAAACAACTAAATACATGAAGCAAATATTAACAGGCCTAAAGGGAGACATATAATGATAGTAGGGAGACTTCAATGCCTCACTTATATCAGTAGATAGATCATCCAGACAGAAAATCAGTAAAGAAACATTGACCTTAAATGACATGTTAGATCAGATGGGCTTAGCAGTTATTTACAGAACATTCCATCCCAAAGCAAAAGAATACACATTCTTCTCAAGTTCATATGGAACATTTTCTGAGACAGATCATATGTTAGGCCACAAATAAACTTAAGAGAACTGAAATCATATCAAGCATCTTTTCCAACCACAAAGGTATGAAACTAGAAATTAATTACATGAATAAAACTGGAAAGTTCACAGATATGTGGAGATGAAACAACATGCTAGTGAAAACCAATGGGTCTCTTCAAAATCAAAAGAAAATGTAAAAATACCTTGAGACAAATGAAAATGGAAATGTGCCATACTAAAATTTATGGAATGCAGCAAAAGCAGTTCCAAGAGGGGCATTCACAGTGATAAATGTCTACCTCAAGAAATAATAAACATTTCAAATAAACAACCCAACATTACACCTCAACAAAATAGAAAAAGAACAAACGAAGCCCAAAGTTAGGTAGAAGAAAGGAAATAACAAAGATTAGAGCAGAAATAAATAGATGAAATAGACACGAAAAAGACAACAGAAAAGACAAATGTCACTAAGAGCTGGTTTTCTCAAAAAATAGAAAAAATTGGCAAACCTTTAGCCAGACTCACCAAAGAGAAAAAGAGAGAGAGAGAGAGCGAGAGAGAGAGCACGCACATGCATACACACACACACACACACACACACACACTCAAAAAAAAAATCAGAAATGAAAGAAGAAATGTTACAACTGATAACACAGAAATACAAAGAATCACAAGAGGCTACATTGAACAATTTTAACCAAGTTGGACAACCTAGAAGAAATGGATAAATTCCTAGAAACATACCACCTACTAAGACTAAATCGTGATGATACAGAAAATCAGTAATCAAAAACCTCCCAAAAAACAAGAGTCTGGGACCAGAAAGTTTCACTGGTGAATTCTACTAAACATTCAAAGAAGAATTAATATAGATCCTGATGTTCACAGGGAACTGCAGGTATCACTCACTGTCTGAATCTCTGCTCTATAAACTCAGGGACCAAACAGATGCAACAAATTTTCAGATAAATGTTTTGCTATCTGCTACTTTTATTACTTGTACATGAAACTTAGAAACAAAATTAACACAAATAACACTATATCCTTTTCTATGGGAACTCGCAGTGTAAAATTTCTGTATCCATATTCTGGAAACGAATGAATTGAAACAGCAAGGGGCAGTTGTACTGGAAATGATAACGGTTTTTAGCAATTCATTTTGTTATCTCACAATATGCCTCAAACTAACCCAAAAGCTTGAAAAAAATGGTAGTAGTTAAGATTTTTTTCTTTCATATTTTAACACTAAAGATAATCTGACAACTACTTGATTTAACAATCAGTCAAGGAGCATGGAAAATGTAGAGTGGGTATGCAGAACCTTAACACAGAATATATATCATTAAGTGATGTGTGCTTGGTTTACTTATTATACAACTGGCTGTTAATCCATGCAGAAACCTACACCCAACAGAGACCCCAAGCTTTACCTAGTGAGGAACTGAGTATGCTAAATATGTTTAACAAGAGGAATTTGCTTGTTCAATTCACAATCAGGTTGGAACCTGAAAAACACTGGTATTGAACTTCCTTATCAATGATTAACTTGTAAGAATTTCCAATATATAAGCCCAAACAGCAGAAAACACTTAATTTAAGGTTAACCTGATAGTCTAGTTCAACGCCTTGGTGGTCCCAATGTGTTAAAATTTCATATGCAACATGTTTAAGTATGCATGTGTTTTTATTATGAATATACAAAATTGTTTAAAATATATTAAAAGGGAAATGCAAATTAAATATTTGTAGAGCTCCTCAAGTAAGAAGTAAGGACACTTCTGCATACCAGAGTTTTTGAAGATTACTGTCTTATGGCCCTTGAGGTTAGGAGGTAAATCCAAGAGCAACAACTTGGAGCACCTACTATTTAAGGATCATTGGGACATTCCTAAACTTAGCCAAGAGCAGATACTATTCCTCACAATCCTTAAAAGTAGTAAAGCTGAGAAGCAATCCTAAAGAAACTGTTTTAAGTTTCTCTAGTGAGTTTGAATTAAAGCAACTGGGACCCAAATCTAAGAAACATCATTCATTTCTCAATGTTTTTCATTCACTGATTCTCTAAACAATATTCGCTGAGCACCTACTATGTGCCAGGTGTTATTCTAAACTTTGAGATACAGCAATGGAGAAAATAGACAAAACACCTACCTTTATGGAATTTAGAGTTTAGTGAGGGGAGGGGAGCAGGGTGGGGAGACAGACTTTATTTATTTATTTATTTTTAAAAGATTTTATTTACTTGACAGAGACAGCAAGAGAGGGAACACAAGCAAGGGGAGTGGGAGAGGAAAAAGCAGACTCTCCACTAAGCAGGGAGCCCAATGTGGGGATTGATCCCAGGACCCTGGGATCACGACCCGAGCCTAAGGCATACGCTTAACCACTTAACCGACTAAGCCACCAGGCACCCCAGGAGATAGACCATAAAGACAAATAAAAAACATAATAAATAAGTTATTTTTGTTATAAAGTGACAGGTACAATGAAAAAAAATGGAAATGGAATGGAGGAGAAAGGCTGCAATTTTAAATAGGATGGGTCAGGAGAGATGAGGAGATGAAAGCAGATCAGTGACTTGAAGGAGGTGATAGGTAAACCCAAAAGATGGGTTGGAGCAGTGGGTCTCAAAGTATGGTTCCAGAACTGTCAGCATCTCCTGAAAACTTGTCACTGGCTCAGAACCGTAGGGAGGGGCAGGCGACAGTCCATCTTAACCAGCTCTGCAGGGGATTCTGATGCATACTAAGTCTAAGGACCATGGCCCTAGAACAGAAGCAGGTCTGGGACATTTTACAGAAAGAGGGGTGAGATCAGGGTCTGGTCACAAGGGTCAGGAGGACACGGGCAGGGGTGAGGAAGGCAGCCAGACAATGGACAACTTTCAGGCCACAGTGAGACTTTCACTCCAAGTGAAATGGGGAGCCTTGGGAGGGTTTTGGGCAGAGGAGCCACATGGCGTGATTTATATTTTAAAAGGTTCACATTGGTTGTTGTGTTGAGTACAAACACTACATTATTTGCCTCGGGAGAAAACTCCTTACCTTCTTCTTCTTCTTCTTCTTTTTTTTTTAAGTATCATGACCCTGAGATCAAGACCCCAGTGGAGATTAAGAGTTAGACACTTAGGGGCGCCTGGGTGGCTCAGTCATTAGCCGTCTGCCTTCGGCTTGGGTCCTGGGATGGAGCCACGCATTGGGCTTCCTGCTTGGCGGGAAGCCTGCTTCTCCCTCTCCCACTCCCCCTGCTTGTGTTCCCTCTCTTGCTGTCTCTCTCTCTCTCCCTGTGTCAATTAAATAAGTAAAAAACTTTATAGGAAAAAAAAAAAAAGAGTCAGACACTTAACCAACTGAGGACCCGGGCACCCCAAGACTCCCTAACTTCTACATTTCTCTTTGGGATGTGGTGCACGGCTATATGTTGAAATATGGTCCCTGACAGTGGAGCGCTCCCACTTGTAGTGTTTGCTGATGTCCCTGGTGTAAATACTCCCACCACAGCTGATTTCAAGCTGCCAACATGACTCACGGAAACAGGAGCGGTGAAGGGAGGTGTGCAATCTACGCCCAGCACTGACTGTAGGTCCCACTGGCTGGGCTACCATGGAGAACATTTAAAAATGACGGGGAACTGTGTAAATCTGACGGAAGATGATAATGTTACTTCAGATGTAAACGCAGTGTGTTCTGCCAGCGAATTACTGTTAATCAAATGCAGATCCCAATTCCTCAGAAGTCAGCATTAAGACAATATATAAACTTCATTTAAAAAAGAACCTCATTAGCATTAAGCCCCAGCTTCCTTTACTCAATGTCTATTTACATTTTAGCGAGGGCTCCTCTACTATTGCTTTTTTCCTCCTACTATAATTAATATTTTGGACACCCCCCCCCCCCCGCCCAAAGCATGTACTGACTGGGATTTGCCGTGGAGAATATACAGGGCTGCAATTCCAAGAGCTCACATAAATCCGGGGCAGGGCATCAAGGAATATGCATTACAAGAACAAAAGTTTGCATTTATCTGAAGATGAAGTGAAATTTCAAGCTGATTTGCCATGAAGAAACTTCCCTTAGCCTAAAAGAATGGCCTTATTTCTGTCAATCGGGGCAGACTGCATATTTTAAAAGTATGGCACCGTCTATGAAGAAAAAGTCACTCTACGATATACGCTTGATAAACAAATATGTTTGCTACTATTCAGAATATACGCTCCTCGCGCCCTCCAGTCCGCATCAGCCCTCAGCTGCGTCCCACCCACACTCAGACCCCAGCCGGCCAGATCAGCAAATGTGTATGAGCTCGCACTCCCATAAAACAATGAGGTCTTTCAGGCCTTACCATCTTGTGAAGAAACAGGCTGAAACGTCATGGGAAAAATTAGGAAATCTCGGAGGAAAACAGCTCACAAAATGAGGGGTGGAACCACTTGCTCACATGTTCTAATTCCTGAACAAAGGGAAACAACCGTGACAGCCCCCTGCCTACTCTGACCCTTCCATTTCAAAAGAGAGGCGTCCTAACCTCCTTTTCTTCTCGTGGGGATTACAGGGCAAGACAGACATTGGAATAAGAAAATTTTAAACCCAAAGGAGCAAAGTTAATTTCAAAAGCTTTACCCTCAAGAAAAGTGTAAAAACAAACCCAAAAGACCAGCCTTGTTCAGCGATCCATAATAGCAGCATAATTACAGACCAACTGGACTTCCACAACTGCACAAAGAGAAACAGAACGCCTTCTAATAGACATAGACTTTAGGTCTTCCTAGGTCTTCTTGCTATTAAATCTCACACAACAACTAGTTCCCCTGCAGCAATCCTTCCTTATTACCTGCCCTATCTAGTTTACATCTTCACACCTGCCTCGCTAGCCAGCCCAGGGGTGACCAGTGCCCCATCCTCTAGCTCCCAGCCGCTGCTGCAAGATATCTGGCTTGCAAACTGCCTGTTTCTCTGACCCACCGAAAAACATCTCTCACCTCAAAAATCTCAGTTTAAGACTTCGTACATACTGCACAATGAATTTCGAGAGTAAGTACATTTGCAAATTTGTCAACAAATTTACCCTTCTACTTTAACATGCTTTTATAACCCCACTATATTTTCCAATTGGTTAAACTAATCAAACTTTTCTAAGCTCTCTGAGGACACGGTCTGAGTCAGTCCCTGCCCTGTGTGATCTCCCAACTTTTTGCTCTATGTACGGTTCTATCAACTGTGAAGCACCACAGGGCGTGTCTGCTGTAGTCCGTCTGTAGATATTCTGACCCTTAACTGTTCGGGGAAGAGACCCATTAGGGACTTACTGATATAAAGCATTACGTGGAAGATGTGTTTATTTTGCTCCTGGAAGAAAAAGGCAACATGTATTGAAATCATAAATTGTTTTAAGAGGTAAAACAATTTAAATTTTTAAATTTTAGCTTTTAAAACAACTTACAAAGAGACAAAGACATGCCACACAGTGAAGAGAAGAGTCCAGTGAGTCTGAGAACCTTACAAAGATAATCTCACAGACAGGTCACCGGTGTCACTCCAAGCTCCTAAGCAGAACACCACCCTGTGGGGAGAAACCGTTATTTGACATTGCAGTAGAATTCCCGGTCAGGTAGCGGGCTGCGTGGAATTTACTGCAGACCGATCATGCTAGCTAAAATGCAGAAGGAGATGGTGGCGAGGCACTGTCGGAGAGATGGAAAAGTTGAGTTCAGCCCACAGAGGAGATGCCACAGTTGACACACCTTGAACATAAGTCATACCAACTCTGAAACCAGTGGTTCAAACGCGGCTGCATATCAGAATCACCTGCAGAGCTTTTGAAACTCCCACTGCCCGGGTCACATCCCGTATCAATAAAATCCGAATGTCTGGGGTGGGAGCCAGGCAGCCATATGGAATTCCCACGTGATTCCAATATGCGTCAAGGTTTTGGAACCACTGTCCGAGTCTCTGCTGGTGAAGGCTTTGCTCAACGAGGAAAAGAGCACACTAACTTGGGTGAAAGGTGGTAATGGCAATGAGTCAAAGTAAACTTTGAGACTGTTAAGTGGGAAATCATGACTCTGGTTCAAATAAGACGACACAGTCTTTAGAAGACCCGCAATGAACTTGTGGCCTTGGGTTTTAGACTAGGAGAGGGACACTGGGCCTGATGGTGGGTAAGAGCCGTCGACAACACTAAGAACTGGAATGTAGACCATTGTGCTGTCAAGGTATTTGGCTTTACAGTAAGCAGCCTCGATGCAAGGCCTAGGCCAGCCGCCTGCTGGCTGTGGAGCTACAGGCCACTGCCCAACCAAATAACCCTAGTGTTGTATCTGAGGTTAAGTTATCTACCCTGGCTGCTTATTAGCCGAATGCAGCTGCAACCCCAGACATTCTGACTGGTTTGCAGAGGGACCACAGGATCCGTATATTTTAATCCCCCCCCCCCAGGTGACTGTTATGTCATAGGAATGTGGAGAACCACCAGCAGAGAGTTTATGAGAAAGGAGTCTGAGGCCATACAGCTGGACTCAAATCCCTGCTCTACCAGTTACTAGCTAAGGCTCAGTTTCCTTATTTGCAAAAACGGAGCTGATGGGTAAGACATCTGTCGTGGGGCTTACCAATGATCCATTAATCCACCCCTCTGGATCATTGGGAGTATCTGGCGTAACAGCTGGTACATAGCAAACGCTCAATTTTATATGTATCACATACATACATGTACATGTGTATGTTTGTCGTAAGCATTAAACGTACGATGTATATAAATTGCACAGCACTGTCTCCATGCAGAAACACTTAGCAGGTACTAGCTAAGCTGATGCTGATAGTGGTGGTCATGGGACAACCCTGAAACTGGCAGAGAGGAAGATTTCATCCTCTCCCCATTGCATGGCAGAAAGCCACAATTATAAGACCTAAAAAATTATGGGGATGGGGAAGAATCCTTTTGCTCTGTCTTAATCATTAGGAGGTCCCACTAGTCATGAGGGGTTGTTCTACTGCAAAGTAATGGTGGAAATGTGGGGTTAATGGCAGAGAAGAGAGATGGCCTTGCCCCGCATGATGATAAACAGTAGAACTCGACAGCCTGGGGACAATCAACACCTTTCCTTCCTAGGGGAACCCAGAGCTGACATGTGTTCAGTCCCAGATCACACTGTTAGTGGCAGAACTGGGATCAGACTTTAATTTCCAGGTTCCCTCCATTGATCATCTTTGGTGAGGAACCTGTCTGGGAGGTACATCATCATAGAGGAGACACGATCCGTGCAATCAGAGCCAACATGAGATGAGGAATGTGTTGCCCTGTTTTCCAACTGCTTCCTTCCTTACTCTGCCCAATTCCCTTCCCTGGTCCAAATTCCACACCCTGCAGGCCATTTCCGGCTGAGAGGGAGGATATGGAACACTAGAAAGCAGCGTGGTTTGCTTTGTGGCCAAACAAAGCTAATAACTGGTTATTATTATTACTATTAAAACCAGTTTTAAAGCACAAGACAATTGTAAAAAGGATTTAATGTCCCAAATTTTAATTTGGATGTAACTAACTGTTCAGGGGTGTGCATTTGTGAAGGGATACTTGCCTGTTTTTTTATCCACCAACCTAGGACAGGAAATCCTGTCTTTCAGCTGCTGAGTCTCAGACCACTCCGTCTGAATATTCTCACTGACAAATGTGACCTTGTCTAGGTCCTGGAAGAATTTAAGCACTCCCTCAATGTCATTTCTACTTGACCTTAGCAACATGACCAAACTGCAAATTCAGTACTGTTTAGTAAAGGTACAACATTCACATCCTGTCACCAATCCCCCCTCCAATTCCAATCCAGTGACCCTGGGCTAGAACCTAATCCAAAAGATTACAAAGCAACATCCTGATGAGTTGTCATGGCAACCCCTAGATGTCAGATATCCCATGTCCCAGGGCTGTAAATTCTCATTTTTAGTCGATTCATATCCTACTTTTTCATGTATAACCACCAACTAAAATGCAATTTGGTATGTCAGCTGCCAAGCATAATAAGGGATGTCATTTGCTATTATAGCCAATAATAAAAGATTTCTAGTTGCTTCTGTTTTCAAAGGTACAGCAAATCACTGGGTATTCTAAGTCCATTGGACTGGTCCTCAAAGAGAGGCTATTTAACCAGGCTTCCTCTACTTTTACTTAATTAGTCAATATTTAAGAGAGCCTTGGGAATGAAAAGATCTCTAGTGAAAGCTATGCATTATTATTTTCTGAACAGGAGGAAGCACACTGATTTTCAAACTTTCAAGAGACACTGTATATTTGACCCCAAAGACACACATACATACATCCTGTGATCTAAGCCTTTCAAGGACGTCAGGATACAACAAGGGTGACTTGCAAGACTTTAAATTCCTTATAACTGGAGAAAAGAAATCCAGGTAATTCAAACATCTTGTTTTAATTAACAGTTTTGTTATGGGCTGGATTGTGTTCTCCCCAAATTTGCATGTTGAAAACCTAACCCTCAGTACTTCAGAATGTGTCTGTATTTGGAAACAGAGACTTTAAAGAGGTATTTCAAGTTAAACGAGGTCACTAGGGTGGGCCCTTATCCAATATGATGAGTACTCTTTTTTTTTTTTTTAAGATCTTTTTATTTATTTGACAGAGACATAGCGAGAAAGGGAACACAAGCAGGGGGAGTGGGAGAGGGAGAAGCAGGCTCCCCCTGAGCAGGGAGCCTGATGCAGGGCTTGATCCCAGACCCCTGGGATCATGACCTAAGCCAAAGGCAGATGGTTAATGACTGAACTACCCAGGTGCCCCAATATGATGAGTATTCTTATAAAAGGAGATTAGGGGCACCTGGGTGGCTTAGTCAGTTGAGTGTTCCACTCTTGGCTTCAGCTCGGGTCATGGGATTGAGCCCCACATGGGGCTCTGCACTCAGTAGGGAGTCTGCTGGAGATTCTCCCTCTCCCTTTACCTCCGATCCTCCCTTCCCACACACACTCTCTCTCTTTCTCAAATAAATAAATAAGTCTTTACAAAAATTTTTTTAAAGAAGAGGAGATTAGCATACAGACACACACAGAAGGAAGATCAGGTGATTTTTAGCCATCAACAAACCAAAGAGTGAGGCTCTCGGAAGAAACCTTACTGACGCCTTGATCGAGCAAGGGCTTCCAGCCACCAAGAACTGTTGAAAAAGTAAATTTTTGTTGTTTAAGCCACACTGTCTGTGGTACTTTGTCATGGAAGCCCAGACAAACAAATTCAAGTTCCACCTGTATCACATTCCATATCAATTTCCCAGAAGTGCCCTCCATCTCGGGTACAATGGAAGTTCACCTTTCCTCTGCAGGTGTCTTTGCCTGTCAGCCCTCACCGTGTGGCCCAGGCGGGTCTCCCTAAGCACACACCAGGCAGGCTGAACTCTAAGACGTCAGGACCTCTATTAGTAAGCTGACTCAGGGAGAGCTCTCCTGAAATTCCCATTAGCTAAAAAACCATTAACGTCACCTCTGTAAAAGGCAAAACTGATCACTAGTGTTGTGTTTATCTTTATTTTTCCCCGCTTACCATTTATCAGAATGCTAACAAGAAATATCCAGGAGATGAACAGTAGGGTGAGAAGGAAAGAGAAAGGAAGACACAGATAATCCATCCACCAGATTTTCAGTCCTGAAATAATCCAGAAGTAGACACAGGATAAATCACACTATGTGGGGTTTTTTAATCCTAAAAATAAACAGAATGTAGAGAAGTATACAGAAGGCTGCATGTCAAGAGCTATAAAGCAACATCAACCTCCACCTGTGTAGAATCACAAATAATTTTTCTGCTAAAATTCCAGATCTTTTCTCCTTTTGGGTTTTAAAAATGAATTTCCACTATACTCCTTTTTCCATCATCATAATAGCTGCCAGAAAGTTCAAAACCACATTTATGGCCCATTTCTAGCAAATCTAGAAATGGTTTTCTTGGTATCTTTTAATTTCTAGCCTCATTTTCCCACTTTTTGTGATCAGCTTTAATAGCATGTATCTTTGGAGTCAAATTGTTTTTTTTTTTTTTTTTTTTTTTGCCATAATGTAGGGTATTATTAAATAGATAGCTTTCATTAAGCTTCAAATATTTGTGGGTGCTTTTCTTCCAGAGCATCTCTTTGATCTGTGAGATGGGAGATTTCATGCTTAAACGAAAATTTGTTTCAGTTCACAGAGAAGTTGAAACAACATCAATTTCTCATACTTGTTTTAATCACAGTACGATAAGCTAAAATAGAGAAGAGAGCTAGTCTAGGAAGCTGGACCATGAGAGGTGAGAAGCCAACTTTTTTTGGGAGATGGGGAGAAGTGGGGGGGGGGTACTCATGGTATTGGCCAGCGCCCAGAAGACACATGAATTCCCTGTGCTGGAGTATTTATTGGATCACCATCCAATCCTTTTTTTTCCATGTGAGAGGGTCACCACAAGAGATACACACCAAAGCCTGTTCTGGGGGCAAATCTCTATCCAGCCTAGTTCGATGCATCTTGTCTGCTTCTATCTGCCTATCTACTCAGGCTGTTAGCCCTGCTCCATCCCCAAGGAAACCCACGTAACTGTTTATAGTGCTAGCTGGAATTACATAGGTCTTAGTTTGAATTTTGTATCTTTAACTGGCTGCGTGATCCTAGACAAAATATTAAGCTGAGTCTCAGGTGCCTCATCTGAAAATTGGGGTAATAAAGAAAGTACCTCTTGAGCTTTAAATTTAATGTGGGGATTGAATTTAATAACACACATAGGGTCCTAAGTAAAATGTCTGGCACCCCACAGTCAACACTCAATACATATCAGCTATTATTATTATCATCATCATTAGGGTAATGTGAGAAATTCCCCAGGATGATTTCATTTCTGCATGATCAGAGAGGGTGCCAGCCACAGCCTTGTGGGCCAGCCAAGAGGTGCCACAGCTGAGCGGAAGGAGCGAGGACAGACCAGTCCTCTGGTTTGGGATTCTACCTTACTTCACGCACAGCATTTACGTATTCAGAAACTGAGTGTTTAGAGGGCCTGATTTAGAGTCTTCCCGTTAGTCTGAAGGGTCTGTCTTCTTTGCGCTTTTGCTAGCAGAGCAGAAGAACTAGAACATTCCCTGTACTCCTTATCACTACTTTCATCAACGATGCCAATGTCTGCACCAGGGTCTTCTGGGCTGGGTGGACTGGGGAGCTGGTGAGGTAGGCACATTTCCTGGAAATACAGGCAGCAATTTCCTGTGGCTTCCTCTGTTTTTGATGTAGAGATGAAGACACTTAGAAAATAAGCACATCAAGGATCAGAGCTTCAGTCAGTCGTGTTGCAAATGCTGAAAATATTGTTATTTCCTTCTAAACAGATTCAGAAGAGCAAAGTACAGGCTGTCTTCCAAAGAGCATTCTCCCTACTAAGGATCTGTACAGTGGGACTGTGAAGGGACAGGGAGAACACAGCTAACCTTCCTGTACGACATCTATGACCTGCTCCTACAGTTGACGAACATTTCCATGAACTGAGACCCAAGTAAGCAAGAACCAGATTTTCCATGAAGGCCCATGTTTTGCATAAACCTTAGCCTGAAAAAGCTCTGGTCTGGTCACAGGGCTTCAGTAAAGATTTCTCTAGAATTTGGGGCCTGGTCAGAAAAAGTTCATTCTCTGAAGTGGAAAGTAGTGAAATTATTAGTGAATTTAACTGTTTACATAACTATCCCGAAATAACCACTTAAGATTAAATAAAGCAATGCATACTATATTTGGAAAAGAGCCAGATTCACAGAAGGTGACCACAACGTGTCGTTAGAACCAAAATAAAGCAAAGAAGGACACCTCTTGGTCAATGACACCAATAGGCCGCTGAAGAAGTGGCAGAAGGATGGGCGGTCAGCATCGGGTTCACACCAGTCAAGGCGGACACAGAATGGTTCCGGAGGGAGGCTGGCAGCCGAGTTCCAAATTCCACCTTTGCCGTTCACTGGCTGAGTGCCCTTGCCTAAGTCGCTTAACCTCTCTAAACTTCTGATTTCTCGTGTGACTTCTGTTTGTCCAGCACTGGATTCCCTTCCTATGTGAGGAGCTGCTTTTCCACTACCACTGGAGAGCCCAGCACTGTAACCAGTCACATGACCCCAAGACAGCTCAGTTCATGGTTAAGTATCTTTTTGCTTCAGTTAGTCTGTTGCTTGAATCCAAAAAGTCTTGGTTAATATACAAGAATTACAATGAGAATTACATTTTTTTGGAAGATTTATTTCTTTTAGAGAGAAAGAGCGTGCACAGTGAGAATTCAGTTTTAAGTAATATAATTCAGCAAACACAAGAAATGATGGTTGCCTGCCTAGAAAGGTGGGTAAGCACAAGTGCTGGAGTCTGACGGCACGAGTTCAGAACACAGCTCCCTTCCCATGGTCCCTCCAGATGAATGGCTTAATGCCTTTGTTCTCGGTTTCGTTGTCTATAAAAACAAGCTAATAATAGTAACTACATCACCGGGTCGTAAGGATTGAGCCCATGTAGAGAAATCATTTAGAATAGGTCCTGACACACGTAAACATTCCGTACATGGGAACTCTTATTATTATTAAGGATAGAGCTGTTCTGATTGCTGCTGAGGACTGTGTGAAAGTCACTGATCTAGCGAGAAATATCCTTCATCAAGAAAAGAATCACTCTTCTCAATAATCCAGCTTGATAGAAAATCCCTTAAGGACAATTAGAAAGAATTCAATTACTCATGTTCGAACTTATCAAGCTCTAATATTTGGCCCCCTGAGCGGACTTACTGACCAAGAGGACATGGCCTGAACAAATGAGCTACATCCGTTGTGCTGCCTGATTTCCCTCTTCCTTGGTGTCACAGATGGGAAGAACATCTTGGTTCTGAATGAACCTGCCATAAATTTAATGATGATGTGAGTCACGTCTCTCTAGGAAAACTAATAGAACTGATTTTGGTCCCATGCAATCTCCCATGGCTATGTCCTTACGAAACCTACCCTACACGACCAGCCAGCCTCACTCTTGTTGAAATCTGTATTAACTTCAACTGGAGCCTACTTAATGTACTAATTAAATGCAGCTTCTCCTTCACCCCTGCTTCCTGTGTGATATAATCTCTCACTCACTCATTCATTCACATGATAAACTATTAGGGAGTACCAACTCTGCCTCAGGTGCTAGGCTAGAAGCTGGATAAACAAAGGCAAACAAGAAAGAGTCCTCAAGCTGTTTAGAGTCTAGGGAGGCAGGGGAGTCAAGTAACCATCAGAAAACCGTGTGCAAGGACAGAGGCGTATGTGAGGCGTGAGGAGAGTTCAGGTCTGCAGGGGGAAACCCAAAAAGAATTTATGCATTCAGCACAAAGCACTTGAGAAACCAAAGGTTTGTCTGGAGCACAGAGGGAGTAGAGGTGGGGAAAGAGAGGCAGGTCCTAGACCCTCGGGGGTATTAGGTGCTTCAGAAAGGGATGTGTTCTGCTAAGGAAGAGGAGTCTTGAAAGACTTTAGGCAAAGTCACGACAAGATTCCATTTTGCCTTTAGGAAGATCATTCTGGTTGGCCAGATGAACCAGGGGATATATGGGGAAACTGGGAGGCCAGTAAAGAAGAGGTTATTGTGTTTAGGTGGAAGAGAAATGGTAAAGCCTAAATACAGAAGTAACAAAGGAGGGAACAAAAAAGGGGGATTCTGGGATTCCACAAAATGGGAGAAACTGTAATTCATGAAGTGATTCTGTTTCAGTTTCATTGGACAGAATGGGGGGCCTGTCACTGGTCAGCTACTTCTTGAAGGAACAGAGATTACAGGTTAAATCCATGCTGTCTGCACTATGTCAGCAGCGTCTGTGAAACTGTGCAAAGCTATCCTCCATGACCCAGGGGTGCCAACACCCTCATTTTAGAAGCCCAAGAGAACTTGAAAATATAGAAAAGAGCCCTTAAATATTCATTCCTCTTCCCCCAATTAGAAGTTATTATGACCAATCATGACTTAACAGGCTCCGAGATATCCTGGCTTCTCTGCCATCCTTGTGGTCTAACTGAAATTCCCCCATTGTCAAGCTCAGTAGAGTTTTATTTCCTTAGTACCTATTTCCTGCCATTTTACCCTCCAAAATGTCTTCCCTTTGAATTTAACTAGATAAATGCCATGAGCCCTACCATAACATTAATACTCTCAGTGAGCACTCATATCACGAGACGAGTATCTGGCTCTATCTATGTATTTTGTGATGGCACAGGCCTTAGAGACGTGGGGAAATTCTCAAAACAGACCATTTATTTTATATTAAATATAAAAGGCAATGGAATCCCTTCTGTACCACTGGTTACACTGTAGTCAGTTTTCTGAATGAACCTGTTGTGCAATACTGAGATCTCTACATAAATAAGTCATGATTTCCATTGTCCTTAACCACACACAACCTTTGACAAGAAAGTAGACCCACAGAAGGGGTTTATTAAATCCAGGTCAGATCTCCACCAGGGCAGAGACTCATGGCCTGGGGGATATCAAAGACAATGGTGCGAAAGGGACAAAGGAGAACATCAAACATTCCAGGCAGGGTCTTGTAGGGAGAGCCAAATGAATTTTAATTTTAAAGGGACACTGGTCTTTCTAGAAATCAACATGTGCTGAATCCCACTGTTCCAGATATAAATACCAGAAAACATTTAGGAAGTAAGATCGATACCCTTTTTAGAAATCAGTATTTACCTGGATCCATTATTAGCTTAAACTAAATTTATAAAACAATGGATTTGTCACTTAGCCAAAGATATTCATGCTTAAGAATGAAGCCATATTCTATAGGAAGCTAAGGGAATTTTACAATAGTCTGAAATCCCCATTGAAAAAATATTCATATCTGTATCTCTGTATCTCTCTCTGTATCTATCTATGCATCTATCTATCTGTTAGGAAAGTGTATTTAATGAACTCCCTGAAACTCTCAGAGAAAAATTATGGGAAGACACACACTGGCTAGACACATTTCAGTAGTGGTTACCATAGAAACAAGTTGGTAGGTTTCTTTTTTGGAGTTGTGCCTTTTGATAAAATATTAAATTTTGTAGAGTATTTGCATATACATACCACAGTACAACTGCTGTTGTCCACCTAAAATTATATTAAAAAAAAAACTAAACTAGTTCTACTTTTAACTTACTAATATCTATAAAGAAAAAAATCATTCTTAATAAGCTGATTTTCTTTTGTAAAGCCTTTCTCTGCCTCTCCACTGTTTCATACTGGGAAGAAGCTGAAGTGAGAGTGGAAAAGGCATAAAGACAGGAATCTAAGAAAACCAGGTGAGTCTTCCTTGAGAGAGGCTCGTGACGGCTTTCAAACTGTTGGTGCTAATGTGCTGCAGGCCAACCAACTAGATGACTCTGGTAAATTGCTTTTAATTAAACTAATACTTGTATCTCATTTTTCTACAGTAAGATAGCTCTTTCCCATAATGTGAGAAACGACAGTATGTTCCCCCTTGAGGAAGTAAGAGTTGTAATATTGCCATATGTGGAACACACCAGGTGTCTCCTTTTTATTTATATTTAAATATGTACTTACTGGGAGCCTTAGAACCCTATAATGCACACACCACACTTTCTACTTTAAAAATTAAGAAAACACACACATTGTAATGTAAAGATCAGAATTGCAAAGTGTAACAACCACTTACTCAAATACTGCCTATTTAAATTTTTTAATTTATTTTTTTATTAGTTTCAGAGGTAGAATTTAGTGATTCATCAGTTGCGTATAACACCCAGTGCTCATTATATCAAGTGCCCTCCTTAATGCCCATCACCCAATTATCCTTCCCCCCCACCTTCCCTCCAGCAACCCTCAGTTTTTTTCCTAGAGTTTAACGTCTCTTATGGTTTGCTGCTTCTCAATTTTCATTTCATTTTATTCTTTTTTCCCTTCAAATACTGTCTTTAAAGCATAAGGAACAGCAAGGTAGTTGCTGCACTAAGTTTTTCAGACTAAAAGCTACTGAGGTGTTTGCTGATTAATGCTATATTGATACTTGGGTTATAATCAATAGACAACTCCGTATGCATGGGGCGTGCTGGGAGCAAGCCTAACAACAGCTTGACTTGGGATCTAAGATGTCCATGAGTCACAAACCCAGTAATCTTTAAAATTAGGACTGGGGACTTAGTTTTCTGTTAGCAGGGACGGTCTGCCCTGGCATTAAACCAGGAACCTCAATCCCTTTAAAACAATGAATTCAGCAACAATCCTGACTTTTAGACCTAAGAAGTAAATCACATCAACATCTGAGAAGAGGCTATGAACTTTCTGTTTTGAAGGTCAGCTAGGAAAGGAAACAAGAGAAAGATCAACTGAAAATGTCATGAATGAACTTGAGCCAGGTGCTGGCTCTAGAATTACAGGAAGGTCCCGATGAGACATTAAAGGGACGTAGCCACTCTAGAAAATGATTTATAATTCTCTTCTTGCTCTAAAAACTGCATATATGTATGGATGTACATATTTCAATAATCTCTGGAAAAAAGCACGTTTCTATTACTATATATGACTAAGACATAGATGTTACCTATATGACTAAGAGATGGACCTTATCTCTATATGACTGAGAGATGATGGTTATCTTGGTAGGATCAAATGACATATTTGTTTCTCTATTAAAATATATGTAAAAAACACAGAGATAAAGCTAGATATAGATATATTCTGACAATTTAAAAAATTAAAAAAAAAACCCATCATATAAAGATTAGTCAGATAGTGGGAGGACTGGGGTGCTTGGTGGCTCAGTTGGTTAAGAATCCAACTCTTGATTTCAGCTCAGGTCTTGATCTCAGGGTCATGAGTTCGAGCCCCATGCTGGACTCCACACCGGTTGTAGTGCCTACTCAAAAATAAAATAATAGGATGACTAGAAAAAGAAATATATGAATCAACCCCAGAGCAAACCTCTACTACTACTTCAAACTTGCTAAGTAAAATAAAGACAGAAAAATTAATCTTACAGGCCATAGTATGTCCTAACCTTAAAAACTTCTATTTGTACTAGTTATGTGCTAGGCCAGAAAAAAGTTTAATTCAGAATATTTTGGAAATGAAAAATATTATGCTTTTTAATACTATAATTTTTTAAAAGATCTTATTTATTTATAAGGGAGAGAGAGAGAGAGAGAACATGAATGAGGGGAGGGGCAGAGGGAGAGGGAAAAGCAGACTCCCCACTGAGCAGGGAGCCCAATGCAGGTCTCAACATGGACCTTAATCTCAGGACCCCAGACCACAACATAAAAAAAAATGTAGTCAGGTGCTTGACTGAGCCACCCAGGTGTCCCTTTAATACTCTAATTTTTATTAAATATTAAAAAGTTAAACACACTAATCCTGGGTGCCTGGCTGGCTCAGTCGGTTGAGCAACTGCCTTCAGCTAGGGTCATGATCCTGGAGTTGTAGGACTGAGTCTCATGTCCGGCTCCCTGCTCACTGGGGGGTCTGCTTCTCCCTCTGACCTTCCCCCTCTCATGCTTGCTTCCTCTCATTCTCTCTCTTAAATAAATAAATAAAATCTTTTAAGAAAAAAACACACTAATCCTTTTAAAAGTTTATTTTACCTTCATAAAAAATCTGAAGTAGATTGTAAAGTAATTCTAAAATCAATGAAGAATGTTTTATGCTTCAAGGAGGTAAACTAACTCCATCCAAAAATTTTAATTTAAATGATATGAATTTTAAATATAATTTATGTAACAATGAATTTTTCAAACATTTGGAAAATATTTTCCTTTGGTCTGGGATTAAATCCACAATATTTAGTTAGAATTTTTTAAAATATTCTGCTACTGTCTTCCTTACAAATTCTTATATTAAGAAAAAGAACACACACACAAAAAAGAAAAAGAACACAAGAAAGAGTAATTCTTGTTCCCCAAGGCCCACTATAATAGAACCTTATGAAAATCACAAACTAAGAGATTATATAGTACAAAAGTCTTACGTATTCACCACAAAATAAGAAAGCAAATTGACTTTCAAAACCATGGTCTACACAAAAATCTATTAATCCTCAGCATGTGGGTTCACTGGACTGAGCACTTACTACCACATCGGCTTTACCCTGCCGGGAACGGACGCCCTATCTTCTGCATCACAAACTTTTGCAGGCTACGGAAGACAACCAAATGTTAGTAGTGCTTCCAGCCAAACATAATTAAGAAGCTAAATCTGCTAACTCCCACTAAAATTATATAATGCTATTTCTAAAGCCAAATAGGCATTACATTCAAACTCATACCACTCTTCTCTGTAAGACACGTAACGGCAGCTGCTGGTCCATGGGGTGGTGTTACCTATCACACCTAAAACTAACCAAGTCCCGCTGTTTGGTCACTTAAGGGCACCTAGGCTGGGACCAACCTCTCCAAATGGCTCCCCTTCTCACCTGTCCCACAGGTGGGTGCTGGGGGCAGGTTGGGACAGGGAGTCTTACACCTTCAAGGGGTCAGCTGCAGCCAGACTGTGTGGGGTATGGATCTTCTCTCTTCCAGGGGTCTCATCTACAAATGGGAATTGCTGGGAGGTTTAAAAGGTATATGAAAATAAAGCATTTAGCACCATGCTAAAAGCACAATAGTGACCGGCCCCATCTTCACCCTCAGTTCTTGTCTGCTGTCAAAAGCTAGGTGAGACCCAGCTAAAGCTAGGGTGAAAAGAAAAGGGGGTAGGATGTGGGCTGGAAGACGAGAGAACCTGTCACTCACAGGCTGGGCAGCTCTCTTATTCTCTACTGCCTCTCAAAGCCTGAAAGTTTTGTGTGCCACAGAGTATCGCCAAACTCACTTTTTATTCTTTTAACCTACCAGCTACAGGTTGATGAGAAAACATGTAGGATAAATGGAAAAAAAAAATTCAAAACAGCTAGAGATACAAGGTAGGGGCAGATTATGTAACAGAAGAGGTTATACTTAGGGGGTTTTTGTTTGTTTGTGGATGTTATTCTGTTGTATCTGATTATAAACTTTTTTTTTTTCTTAAAGATTTTATTTACTTATTTTACACAGAAAGAGATCACAGGTAGGCAGAGATCAGGCAGAGAGAAAGAGGGGGAAGCAGGCTTCTCGCTGAGCAGAAAGCTCCATGCGGGGCTCGATCCCAGGACCCTGAGATCATGACCTGAGCCGAAGGCAGAGGGTTAACCCACTGAGCCACCCAGGCGCCCCTGATTATAAACTTTTAAAATTTTACTTGGTATTTTTATTAGAAGACTTTAGAAAAATAGAGCAGAAATGTTCCCTCTTGTCAGATTCCCCTGTCATTAACATCTTACATTAGTATAGTACATTGGTTATAATTAATGAATCAGTATTGATACATTAGCACTAACTAAAATGCAAAGTTTACCTCAGCGTTCACTCTTTGTATGACGTAGCTCTACAGGCCGATAAATACATAATGTCATCTATCCACCCTTACAATATTATACACTACAGTGTCCCTGTCCTAAAAATCTGCTCTACTCCTCTGCCTATCACCCTGCCTATGGCAACCACTGCTCTTTTTATTGTCTTTATAGTTTTGCTTTTCCTGTAGTTGGAATCATTTAGTGTGTTTTTCAGGCCAGCTTCTTTCATTAACAATATGCTTTTAAGTTTCTTCCATGTCTTGATAGCTCTTCCTGTCTTCATTTTCGGGCTGAATAATATTCCATTTGTATGGATGTGCTACAACTTATCCATTCATCTACGGAAGGATACCTCCTGGTGTCCTAGTTGTTGGCAGTTATGAATAAAGTTGCTCTAAACATTCATGTGTAGGTTTTTGTGTGGATGTAAGTTTTCTACTGATTTGGGTAAATCACTAGAAATGCAAGTGTTGAACTGTATGGTCAACCTATGTAAGAAACTGCCAAACTGTCTTCCAAAGTGGCTGGACCAATCTGTTGCCAGTAACATTTATAAATCCTTCTTACCAAAGTGCATCTAATTCTATCTATACGATGTGACTAAGAAACAGTCCCAGAACGTTACCTGTGACCTATCTAAGTGAAGGACAGCTAACTGTCAGAGTGTGACCAAACATTTAAGATAATCTGACTGAAAAATTCAGCAGTCCCAGCTAGTGACTTTGGGCAAATTACTTGACTTCTACAGCCTCAAAAAATGTACCTAGACATGAAGACTGTCTTTAAAATCCCTTAGAGTTATTAAATCTTATGAAGTTCTTAAGAGGGCAATTGTGATTTTTGTGATGTCAATATTCTGCTTGACTTTTAAACTAATTTGTGTTGGTGTCATTTTCAATAAAACCTTAATAAACTGTAGTAGAGACTTTGAAGAAAATGTGTAATGATCAAGATGGCATAAACCACTTGGATGGTTGAGCTGTTGTTTTTGTTTTTCTTTTGGTTTTAGATCATACAAATTTTTTCCTGTTAATGAAGAAAACATTATCTTTTCACTGGATACATTTTCTGACTAGTATTATGGTCTTTACATAATCTTTGTCTCTTATTTCTACACCTACCCTATTATTACCAAGTAATTACTGCATCCCCTTCCCATGAACTTCAAAGTTTGGCACCACTGGGGAACCCCATGAATTTAGCAAAAATAAGGATTAATTCCCCAAAAGCAAATTTCTTTTCTCAGCATTTATTTTTTTAAAGATTTTTTATTTATTTGAGAGACAGAGAACACAGAGAGAGAATAAGAGGGAGAAGAATCCCCACTGAGCAGCAAGACTGATGTGGGGCTTGATCCTGGACCCCGAGATCATAATCTGGGCCAAAGGCAGAAACTTAAGTGACTGAGGCACCCAGGCGTCCCTTTTCTTAGCACGTAAATAGTTCTTTGTCATAAAACATTTATTACAGTACCCAGACCCCCACAAACAAAACAAACCAAAATAAAAAACCCACCTCTAGAAGTCATCTACCTAAACTGTCACAAAATGACATTGAATTGAAATAACTGAAATGACTGAATAACTGAAAATCAGTTATGGGACATTTAAAAAGAAATAGTTTTATTACTTTTGTGTAAATAGAATAAGATACACTTTCATTACTTTTGTGTAAAAATTAACATTTTCTAAGTACTTATTGACTACGTACCAGATGCTATTCTAAGGTCTTCATATGTATCTTTTCAGTTAGCTTTCAAAATAACCCTGTAAGGTAATTAATATTATTGCTTCCATTTCACAGAATCAGAAATGGAAAATCAAAAATGTCAAGCTGGGGCTCTGCTGTGATCCCTCCCATCTTCCTCTCGGGAACTGCAGCCCTGACCCAGTATCCCTGATAATGGCTGGGTCCAAAATTCTTGTGGATAGACCTGCTGCCTACTTGGACAGACTAGTATCAATGGCTTCTGGGGTCTCCATGTCTGTATACAGTTGTCCCCCCACCCCCACATACAGGTGCATGCGCAAACACAAAAACATGCCCCTGTATGTGCTCTGGGCACAAATGTTATGGGGACCACTGTCTGGCACATCCCATGTTCTCCTGCTGTATTTGACTCCTCCACAGACGCTATTCCCATCTCCTCTGAGCCCTCATCTACTCTCATAGGTCTTTCTAGCTCCAGGTAATCTTCCTTAATCTCCTGAAATTAAGCAACAACCACGAAAGATAAACAAAGCCTAATGCAGTAGCCTTTGGGAATACATTCCAAGTCCTCAGTGAATGCCTGAAACCACAGATGGTACTGAATACTACGTCTTTTCCTACACATGTGATACCTATGATAAAGTCCAATTTATAAATTAGACATAGGAAGAAATTAATGGCAATAACTAAAAATAGAATGACGACAACAAAATACTGTAATAAAAATTATGGGGATGTGGTTTCTCTCTCTCTCCTTCTCTCAAAAGATCCTATTGTGTTGACTCTTCCTCTTGTGAGGATGGGAGATGATAAAGTGCCTCCGTGAGGAGACAAAGTGAGCCGAATCACAAGCATTGTGATGTAGTGTCAGGCCACTCCTGGTCTTCTAATGACAGGATATGTCAGGAAGGTCACCTTCTTCTGGGTGAAAAGCAAAACCATGGATGGGGGGGACTACTGTCTAAGTTTTGCTTTAACAAAAGATTTCAGTGATTTTTTTTTAAAGATTTTATTTATTTATTTGACAGACAGAGAGATCACAAGTAGGCAGAGAGACAGGCAGAGGGAGGGGGAAGAAGGCTCCCCGCTGAGCAGAGAGCCCGATGTGGGGCTCGATACCAGGACCTTGAGATCATGACCTGAGCTGAAGGCAAAGGCTTAACCCACTGAGCCACCCCAGCGCCCCCAGTGATTTTTTTAAATAAACTGCTAAAAACATGGCAAACTTCTCCTTAAAATAGAATATATTTTTAAAGATACATGGGCATTTCTGAACTGGATGAAAGTAATTTATCCTCTTAAGCTAGGAAAGTATCTCCTTCAGATCTCCATTTACATCATTTGCTAGGTTACCTCCATTCCTACACAGATGAACTTCAGACTGAGCTATGAGGTGACCAGAAATAATGTAAATCTGAAATAAAAACAGTCCAACTTTAAAAAATCTTTAGTATTTGGATTAGAAGAGGTTTTTTTAGGGGTGCCTGGCTGGCTTAGTCAGTAGAGCATGCATCTTCTGATCCTGGGGTCGTGAGTTCAAGCCCCATATTGGGCATAGAGCTTAAAAAAAATTTTTTTTTTTTTAGGAGGTGGAAATAGAATTGAGAAAAAGCTCTAGTCTTGCTCTCCAGGAATCTGTTTCAAGGGCCTCCAGGCCCAGATTCTCATTCCATGACAGGAGGCTGGCAGTGACAGAATAACGAGGCACAAAGAGGTGGAACGGATGACAGCTAAAGAAGCCACCAAGGGAAGAGAAGTGGGAAGGGAATGACAGAAGTTAAATTGGAATGATAAATTGGTAGGTTGAGTCTGAGTGATTATTGTTGGAACAGAATGAACAGAAGATCCTTTACTCAATGTGGAATGGTGCCTGCCAGGGACCACTAAGTTACAATTAATCTTAAATGTACATACACTCTGGGTTTCTGTTTTATTATTTTTCTCTGTCTCCACCATACACCTCACACCCTTTAAACAAGTGTCACAGAATAGGTATAAAGCAGAGTAAAGTGCTATACTTTTCTACGGGTAATGTGTACCATGGAGATGATCAATTTATAAAAGTTATAATGAAATACCTACTGTAAATGTAACTGTCCCACTTTTACTATTACTGTCATCCACTGAAAACAGTTTCTTCCAAGTAATCTGAAAACCTCTGGTTCATCCTTCAATTTCTGCTCAGAATTCTTGAGGACAGATTTCAGCAAGTTTTCATACAAAATAAAAAATCAGTTCTGTTAGTGTTAAGTTCCCTCTGCCCGATCCCTCCCCATTGACTGATGCAAGAGGTATATTAACTAACATATTCACCTGAAACAAAGTGACATGTGCTCTTAAAAAAATATGGATTGAATAAAAATCATTTACTTAGTTTACTGTTTTCATGGTTACCCTGCAATTCAAGAAAAAAGGGTACTTATTAGAATTCATATTTATTAAAGTTGAAATAGATGATATAAATGGACTTATTGAAGGATTACCTTAAGTAAAAGATGATCAAGTATATCATAGTATAATTTGATTTATAAAATCATATTTCATAACACACTTTCTAGGAATACAGATATTCCATAAAGCCAGCTACTTCTGTTTGAACATCAATGGGGCAGTTAAATAGAATGTGGTCAGAAAAATGAAAATTTATACTGAGATTGTTAGATATAGCATGTGGAAGTAGTCAAAAGAAAGCTAACATTAATGTTCTTCCCTTTTTTTAAATTTATTTTTTTTCTAAAGATTTTATTTATTTATTTGACAGACAGAGATCACAAGTAGGCAGAGAGGCAGGCAGAGAGAGGAAGGGAAGCAGGCTCCCTGCTGAGCAGAGAGCCCAATGCGGGGCTCGATCCCAGGACCCTGGGATCATGACCTGAACCAAAGGCAGAGGCTTTAACCCACTGAGCCACCCAGGTGCCCCTATTTTTTTTAAAAGAATTTATTTCTTTATTTGACAAAGAGACACAGGGAGAGAGGGAACTCAATTAGGGGGAGTGGGGAAGGGAGAGGCAGGCTTCCTGCTGAGCAGGGAGCCCGATTCGGGGCTCCATCCCATGACCCCAGGATCATGACCTAAGCTAAAGGTAGATGCTTAATGACTGAGCCACCCAGGTGCCCTGCTAACATTAATGTCCTATGAACGTTTCTTTTAAATACATGTTAAAAAGCTTCTTTGTCAATTTAGGATACCTATTAAAAGTTAGGTTTCTGATAATACAAATGTGAAAAGGCTTCAAATGTCAGGTTACTATAAAAATGTTTCTACTCTTTTTACTTTTTGATAAAGACTAAAGACCATGAATAAACTATTGACCTGCATCCTATTATGACAAGAACACGGACATTGTTTCAAAGTACACAACTGTTAATTCTCGTTAGGAGAGGACTGTTATGGTGCATTAGGCATGCAAAGCATTT
Source organism: Mellivora capensis (assembly GCA_004024625.1). NCBI lineage: Eukaryota > Metazoa > Chordata > Mammalia > Carnivora > Mustelidae > Mellivora > Mellivora capensis. The sequence goes on along the minus strand of PISX010000448.1, from coordinate 125,330 downwards.
TGGCAAGTACTAAATTATTAAGGGCTACTGGACAGCAATATTAGTATCGTTACGTTAAGGTAATTAAAATCAGTCTTTTCTGAACTTCCAGAAGTTTCATTTCTCTGAAGTATAGCCTCTACCCACTGTTTGTAGGTTGTTTGTTTCCTATTCACCCCAGAGACCTTCCACTTCAGTCAGAGGGGGCTAACCGGCAGTTACAAAGGGCAAACAAAACAGCCACTGTGCTGCTGGGGCTTATCGTCCAATGGGGGAGAAAACCACTGAATAAACAAACCCAGAGATAAATATGTAATTAAGATCCTAATAAGGACTAGGAAAGAAAGGAGACGGGAAAGTATGAACAAGTAGGGGGTGCTCATTAAGGGTGGGGACCAGGAAAGACTTTTGAGGAAGCGATATTAAGATAAGACTGAAGGAAGAGGGAGAATTAGCAAAATGAAAAAAGGTTTAGGGAGAGCATTTCAGGCAGAAGCAGCAGCACCAGCAAGAGCCGACCCTTTGGTCAGGGCAGCTGATGAGCCTGGCTGGGGCCAGGTCAGCAGAACCGTGTGTGCTCCAAGGAGAAGGCTGGATTCTCCGTGTGACAGGAACCACAGGAGGTCAGATGAGCGGTAGTGTGAGCTGACTCCTTCACTATTGTGCTCATGGTCTGGGCAATGGGACTGCCTTTTATTTGTTTTTTGTTCCTCTTTAGGGATAGAATCGAAAGGGAGTTTAAAAAATTGGGAAGATTTTACACGCTTTCCTGCTATCAGAGGAATAAAAAATATTAATAACTCAGAAACCAGAGAACTTCCAGACGATTTATGGTCTCTGATTCAGAGGTAAACTGTGCTTGTGGCTTGGGGAAGAGTGACTAGTTAAGATCATTTTTTCTTTATCACTTTTCAAGTGACAGGCCAGAATCGTAATGGAAATGACTCAAGATGCCACCTTTTGGAAGATGGGGCAACTGTCTCTGTCATGGGAACAGAGTGAAGGTTTGCCAAATATCAGCTGAAAGGAAAGAGGCAATCTTGCTTTTGGTTCCAGCCAGACTCTGTGTTGGAGTAAAGCCAATAAAAATCTGGACAGGTGACATGGTTTCCTACATGTCCTGCCCCAGGACTGTGAAGTCCATGGCAATGCAGGGTCCCCATCACTTGGGAGAAGGAAGTGAGCTTCTGTGTAAGCCGCATTTTTATGCCTACTACCTCATGGTAATACTTATATGAAATAGAATGTTCAGTGGAACATTTTAATATGTCCCAAAAATCTAAGGTTGAGCAATAGCAGGTAACACTAAGTATTTCATCCAGAAGCAAATAAACCTTATCAAAAATTTATATTTTCCAAAAGAATAGATCATTTAAATGAAAGCTCCACAGAGCAAGACTATAATTTATTTCATAGGTGGTAGGTTTCTAAGTGAGAGACATAATTCTTCCTTCCTTTCTCCCCACCCACAGAGTATGGGCCATTTCTAGATGATGTTCAGCTGAACTTCTTTTAAAAGACCCAAAAAAAGGTGATGCTTACTCTCAGTGGAAAGGTAGTATTCTACCAATTTTGGTAAATAGTAATCTAGACCCAGACCTTTGACTTCTAAATGAAAGAACAAGATGACTCACATATGCCTAAGGAAAAAGTAGGTCTGGTGGCCAGATCTGAAAGAGAATAAAAATGCTACAAAATGTAGACTAAGTCCTGTTCACATTTCAGACAAATCATTTAACATATCTTTTTTCACTTCACTATGTCTGCACGAAGTATACTATTTTTCCTAGTTTAAGAGAAGTTGAACCTGCCCAAAGCAGAATTTTCACAAATAAGATAATAGTTAATTGTTTTTAAAAAATTGCTTCACTTTATGAAAAGAGTTGGTTTTCCATGCACATTTAAGATCACTAAAAAATGGATTTACTGTTTGAAAAATAATTTTTCAAAAACACCTCTACTATGTTAAATGAAGTCTCACTGTTCTCCATCCATCCATCCATCCATCCAACAAACCTGCTACAGGCCAGGCATGGCTCACAGAACTCATGATACAACAGTGAAGGGGATCCCTGGGTGTCTCAGTCAGTTAAGCATCTGCCTTTGGCTCAGGTCAGGATCCCTGAGTCCTGGGATGGAGTCCCGCATTGGGCCCCTTGCTCAGCAAGGAGCCTGCTTCTCCCTCTACCTGCCACTCCCCCTACTTGTGCTTTCACTCTCTCTCTCTCTGACAGGTAAAGAAAGACAGACAGACAGACAGGCAGGCTGGTTTTAAAAACAAACAAACAAACAAACACACCAACTCCTACCCTGATGATGTGCACTCTCGTGTTATGCTTACACCATCATGATAGGAGTTCGGAATAGAACTGATGATGAAGGAAAATCAGCTTTTTAAAAAATAATAACCATTTCAGGGGCACCTGGACGGCTCAGTGGGCTGATTCTTGGTTTTGGTTCATGTCACAATCTAAAGGTTCATGAAATTGAGTCCTGTGTAGGGTTCCATGCTCAGTGCGGAGTCTGTTTCTCTCCCCTGTCCCTCCTGCCCCCCACTCTCGTTCTCTCTCTCTCAGATAAATAACTTTTTTTTTTCAATTTTTTTTTATTTATCTGACGGAGAGACACAGCAAGAGAGGGAACACAAACAGGGTGAGTGGGAGAGGGAGAAGCAGGTTTCCACTGAGCAGGAAGCCCGATGCAGGCTCGATCCCAGGACCCTGGGATCATGACCCAAGGCAAAGGCAGACGCCCATTGACTGAGCCACCCAGATGCCCCAATAAATGAGTCTTTTTAAAAAATAACAAACATTTCAGTTTCGCAAAATGAAAAGGTTCTAGAGAACTGTTACACAACAACATAAACATAGTGACCATTATAGAACTATACACTTAAAAATGGGTAAGAGGGAAAAAAAATGGGTAAGAGGGTAAATTTTATGTAGTTTCACAACAAAAAACCAAACTAAAATTTTAAAAGGACAAAAATGAACACAGCCAATATTTACTGAGCACTTACCATGTACTAGGTTCTACTGTGAATAGAACTGCATTAAACCTTCACGAAAACCTTAGGAAGCAGGCAATATTATTATCTCTGTTTTATAGAAGAGTTCACTGAGGCCCAGAGAGGTTAAGCAACATGTCCAAGATCAAATATCCATGGGATGGAGCTGAGACACAAGCCCGAGCAATCTGACACCAGCAACTTGTCTCCTAATTCCATACAAAAATGTTGAAAAGCAATACAGTTTCAGTTGGAACTTCCATTCATAGTATGAAAATAGTAATAACAGTACAGTAATAGTAGAAGTGATCACAATCACGTGTTCTCATTCTTGATTTGGCTTTTAAAATCTTGATGATCTGTAACCCAACTTACTACTCTTTGGAGAGTTGTTTTTTTCCTAAAAACGCAAGCACAGAACAAACTGCTTTTGACCGCTTCTCTCTAAGCCATAATATTCTTTTCCTACAAATGGAAAAAAAAAAAATCACACAGAATGGTTTCTTTTAAAACAGACATTACTGAAACTGTAAATATTTTTAGCCCTTTGTACTTTTCATCCAGCAGCTTGGCTGAGAATAATATAGAAACATTTAAAAATAGCCCTTCAGTACTCCAAAAACCATTAAATAGTTTAGCACATACCCAGCACCTGCTTGACTTGTCTTAATCAACACTATTTTGCTAGTCATATAAAAAACGAAAACTCTTTCGGTTTCAGAATTTTTCTCCCTTAAAAACCAAATGTGTCACCAGAGCATTTTGTGCTAGGTGGCCCTCTCTCTTCCTAACTTCAGAGGTGACACCTGGATGAAGTCATGGGTAACTAATGAAGACGCAACTTTCCCCTCAGGGCAACACACCTCACAGCTTGTGAGAAAAACTTTCCCAGGCAGGGGCCTTTAGAGCAATCGTTGGGATTTTAATGGACAGTTAGTTTTGTTCTGTGATTTACAGAAGGTTTTCAGAGTGATATGAGGACACGTGGTGTAAGTCCGTCCTGATAGAGGAAGGTGACGGTGGTGATGTAGGAGGTACTCTCTGGCTTATTTTTTCAGACATGAGAAAGTACGATCCATAGATTCTGGAAGGACAGAAAGAAGGAAGAAAGGGGAATGAGAGAAGAAAGGAAATAATTTCTTCAGAATCTAGTACATCCAGGTACTTTGCGCTTGGTCATCAAACTGTCTGCTATAGTCTGAACAGTACTACATTGTAACAAAACTGAACAAAACAAACATAAACATCACAGTATTTTAAAGACCAAATTAAGGTGAGGCATGGGTTTCCAGACTGTCAGGCATCCTTATTTAATAATACAAAGATCAACATAATTTGGTGTCAAGCAGGTTTTTTCCCTCCAGCCACATTTGATGGAAGACTTTATGACATTACCTGATACAATCAAAATTTCTCAAAACATGAGAAGGTCTCTGACCTAAACCAAAGAGAGGCAGTTAAAAGATACTATCCATTAATAAAAAGACAGAGCTAAGGGTGACTACATACAGTATTGTCTAAGTGAGACATTTCATGAGCATAAGAGGATATTATCAATTATTCCAGGACAGAGGAGTAAATTGGGACACTCCTGAGCAAACCAAGACCTACAACGGCCCATCTGTAATCCACAGCTATGGGCCTCACGAGGAAAGGTTATAAGGTTATAACCAGGCTCCAGTGGAAACCATTTTGTTTCCTTTGACAGTTTTAGGTCTCCTAAAATATATTAGACAATGGCAACAGACAGCATGCCTTCTTCTGGCTTTCCTCTTCAACTTTCCCAGGCACAGATAATACAACAATCAGACTCTACCTGGGTAGACATCTGTATTGAACTCATTTTCATCAGTGACTGAAACAAAGATCCAGAAGGCATATTGATACAAAACACTGTAACACGGACAACAGATACAGGATTCCAAGACTCTTGCAAGGTTAAAAGTGGACCGAATGAATGTGGCCAAGTTTACTGAGATTCACTGTAAGCTTCCACACAGTCAATCCACAGGGCCTGGCAGCTTCCTGATTCAAGAAAGACCATGGAACAGGGCTGGCAAAATGCCCTCTTGGTCTGCATTGATAAAGGTACTGTTCTCAAGGCCAGAGAAGTCCAAGTCCCACCATACTTGGCTCCAAACTATTCATGTAGAATGGCCTTGAATTTTGCCTACTACATCCTAAGGTGCCTTCTCATAAACTGGAGAGTGTGAAGAGAAGGGAGACCAGGATGATGAAGGAACTATCCTATGAGAATGCTGAAGGGAACTGAGCTTAACCAGCTTGGGAAAAGAAGACTTACAGAAGTCACTGTTCTGTCTTTATCTAAATAACTGAAGATTTGTCCTGTGAATTGACAGACTCATTGACCACACAGAAGTTAGGATCCCTTGGACAAAACATCTGCCCTGATGGTGTTGAACTTGAAGGCGTGTGAGGTCTTGCCCAGTCTAACGGTCTCAACACATGAGGCAAAGTGCCACCCTCTTCATGAAATCAAGCCCCGAGAAGGGGCTCAGGGCTCCACCAACACATTTTCTTTATCATGTGTTGTGCAGCTCTTTTCTACCCAAGCTGAGGTAAGGCTGTCAAAGCATTTTTAGTACATCTCATGGATGAGGCCACATCTATTGGAAAGAGAAAACACTGCAGGAGTTACACCATATATTTCATATTTGACCTAAAATCACCCACCCAGAAGCCCTGGTCATCATACAGGACTTCTCAGGTCAAGCACAAATCGTATATAGAAATAAATAAAAACATTCCTGCCAAACTTTTTAAACATCTATCACAGCATAAGTTGCTCTTAATATACAAAGGTTTCTCATTCCAAAGACCTTCTGTATACAGTAATGCAGTGTATTTTTCTTTTTGTCTTATTATCTATCACCCTAAAAAAAAAAGTTTCCAAAATACATACCTCATTTATAAAAATTCAAATGCAGGTGATTTGGCAACAAATCACAACCAGCTAAAAGAGCTTAAGTAAACGCACTCTGGGGCCAGAAATAAAACTAAAAAGATAAGACATCTTAGAAAAATACAGACAGAGAAGCAAATCAATAGATGATAATCTGAATTTGTAGCATAGAGTGTGGCAAATAGTTGGTGAATAGAAATAAATGCTCCCTACAGACAGACTCAATTAAATACAGAGCATAATTTATTTATGAAAAAATAACTGAGCATGAGTCTTAGATCTTTCCAATATTACTTGAAAATATTCACTAAATATAAAGAAAACTGTTACAGTAAAGCATACTAATAAAATGAAGTGGACTGACCTATTGCTCTAGGGAACAGTGATAACATAATCTGAAGTGTATAAGCCCCTTGGCCACCTAATGGTGTAACACCTGCAAACGGAGTAGAGGAGGGGAGATTTAATTAATTGTTCTCCACCTCTTTGTACTGACAATATGATTGGTTTTAAGAAAATTAAAGGGCCTAGAGCAGAAAAGAAGTATTACACTGAATGATCTATATCCTATATTTAGAATATGTACTTTGTATTTAAGAAATATTTCCTCTGGGACTTTTTTCCTATAATAACAACTACAAACAGCAAAAATAATTTAAAAAAAAAAGGCCAGTAACAACAAAACCAATCTATTAGGGGATTTATAGAAAAGTAACAATTAAACATTCTAGCTGTATAAAGAGGTCTCCTGTCAAGTCATTCTCTTCCCCTTACAAGTAATTTTACACATATTCCAAAAGGCTTGAGGTGGTGTTGCAATGTTGCAAACTCAAAATGAGTCTCCTGAGTGTTAATATACCATATACACTCTATAGTCAACCAAAATTTCAATTTGCCTCCAAGTTACAATAACTTGATTATAAAAATCGTGGGTTCCCAATTAATTGACTTTTTCAATACCAGATGATTGGATATAGGCTTTACAGACTTTAGAGCCCTAATATGCCCACCTTTTTAACTGCCATAATATAAATATATATATATTATATATAATATCTCTATATATAATATCTCTATAATATAATATAATATAAACTATATCCCTATGATCCCATTAGAGTTACAAGAAATCGCTATCGATCATTCCCTCCTTCTAATACCTTATCTGAGGTTTTTTGTTTTTTTTTTAAACTTTTATAATCCTCACGTGATTTGTGGCTACACAAGACTGATTTTCCAAACGGGACCTCACTATCCTTCTACTATTGCCTCTCTACAATCAGCAAAATGTGTTCATTTTCATTCAATAATTACTTACTAAAATTTTACTCTATGCAAGACATTGTGCTAGGGATATGTGGTACTAAAAATCCACAGTCCTGAGGAGGTAAGATGGTGGAGGTTTAGGAGGACATGAAGTTGTCTCGTTCCCTCAAATACAGCTAGATCATTATCAAATCATTCTGAAATTCACAGTCCTACCATCAAAGAGTTTTAAATCCAATAGGTAAAAGATTCACAGACAAGTTTCAGAGGCATCCAAGTGACCTGAACTGTGAAAGCAACATCCAAGGAGGCCAAGTAAAGAGGTGTTCAGGGGCACCTGGGTGGCTCAGTCAGTTGAGCGCATCTGCCTTCAGTTTGGGTCATGATTCCAGGGTTCTGAGATCGAGTTCTACATTGGGCTCGGTAGGCTGCTTCTCCCTTTGCCTGCTGTACCCCCTACTTGTGTGTGCTCTTTCTCTCTCTGACAAATAAATAAATAAAATATTTTTTTAAAAAAAAAAGGTGTTCAGCTGCGGTAAATATGAAGAAACAGCAAAGGAGGTGTCATTTGAACTGGGCCAGAGAATAGGAGGGCCAAGATTTTGACCGTCAAACATGAAAGAGAAGAAAGGAGGGATGGAGAAGAAAGTCACCTTGAAGGAGAGAGACACAATAAGCATAATCTACAAAGGCAAAAATTCCAATAACCACTGCATCTTCTCAGGAGAGTGGCAGGGAAGCTTACTCACTGAAAGCAGGGTCCCTTCATCTAGGTTGGAGAAAGGGAGGAGATAAATGGTTCATCAGAAGAATCAGTAGATCACAGGGTCTGAAACATGATCTTTCTTTCTTTGTAAGTCATACTCTCTGACTGACTGCTTCGCTTCGGAAGGGCCCAACATGAAGGAAGGAAGAAGGAAATCCTGGCTGGTTGTCCAGGTACAGGACCGAAAGCCGGCAACCCACAGGGTAACATAAGTTGTGACTAGGACTTTTCTCGTATCAATCCAACCTGTATGGAAATTCTGAAAAGACACTTACCAAAGGAAACTTACCCTATTCTTCCTTTAAAAACTATTCTGTGTTGAAATAAGAGTAGAATCTCCAAACTCTGAATTAACCCATTAACCCAACCCCCAATTTTCTCTGCTCTTTCATGGATCATTCTTGTGAAGCTATGTTGAAGTTGCTGGGGGTGGGGGGGAAGTCACATAATTGCAGGGTTTAGTACATCCAGGTCCCCCTACTAAGCTGGTCCTCCCATTTCTTACAGAGGCTATTTCACCTAGCTTCTATCCTCTTGCTGGCACACAAGTAGGTCATGGCACATTTCCCAGCCGTGGTGAAATATGACTGAGTTCTACCACTGACGTGTGAGCAAAAGTGATTATGCTAATTTCCAGGCCCAATGCATAAAAACCTTCTGTGTGTAATCCTCCAAGTTCTTTCCTGCTCTTTTGATGTGACACAGACAAGCACGGTAACTGTAGAAGCCGAGCACTGAAAATGGAGAAACTACAAAATGGAAGCAACGTGGCTTCCAGGACTGCTAGGAGGAATGTCTCCTATCGCTCCCTAACACCCATTCTGAACATTATGCAAATGAGGAAGAAATGTCTCTCCTTTTAAACCAGTGAGAGTTGAGGGGTTATCTTTACAGCAGTTGAGGATTACCTTAATAACACACAAATTCTGACCATGTTTTTTGCCATTAGTTTGGGTCTGCTGAGAAGTAGGCCCCAGACAGGATTAGAAATACAAAAGGGTTATTAAGGGGAGAGAAGGAGAATCTGCGAGGTCCTTCAGACCACAGCTATGGGTGGAGAGACAAGGAAGGAAGGAGGAACGGAGAGGATATCTCAGACTGCGACACAGTTCAGAGAAGGGTCTGGTCAAGACAATGGGATTTCTCAAGCCAGTGGGGCCCACTAGAAAAAGCCTGCATCCCACACGAATGGAGCTGCAGTAGGAGACCCCACTGTACTCAGTCACGGACGGCGAGGAACCAGGGTTGTGTGTGGCCTTGGTGCCAACACAGAGACGTGGCTCTAGAGGGACAATAGCTAAACCCTGCTTTGCTGCAGATGTGAGCACTTCATCTTCATAGACACCACAACTCTTCAGACTTTCAAGTCTTACATTCCTTTCCCTCCTCCTTTTTAATCCATATCCGTACCTTGCCAGTTTTCCTTTGCTCCTGTCTGGTAAGAAGAGTTGTTCTTTCTCTGGTCCAAAGTTAATCTCTCCAATGTTCCAGCTAATATATATCCTTCTTTTCTTTGCCTCTTCTGGATTCTATCTATCCTCTACTGTGTAAACATACTCAAGATTTTCAACCTTAAAAACGAAGACAAAAAAAGGTTCCTTGACCCTCTTGTTCTTCCCTTCACATCTAAGTTTCTTGCGAGAAAGGTATAAGTGGACTGCCTCATTTTTAAATTTTTCATTGCTCATAAATTGTTCTTTATTTAGGATTACATGAAGCTACCAATTGACATACCCTGAATCTTTTCTTGACCTCTCTGAAGTGTTTAACACTCCTCATCACTCCTTCCCTCTGGAAACACCTCATTGGGGTCCTGGGATACTCTATGCTTAGGTTTTCTTCCTTCCTGAAGGTCATTCCCTCTTTTTATTTTCCTCCTCCTTAAATGTCCACTTCCTATGGCTTCTACCATTGGCCCTCTCTGTTCTCTGTCTTGCACATTAATCTGATGAACCTTGTGACTTAACTAAGTACACATTCGCTGATGACATCACTCATGCAGTCACCCAAACCTGAAACCTGGGTGTTGCCCAGAATTATTTCCTCAATTTCAATATCTATATTTAATCAGTCACCACATTCTGAGGAATCTACTCCTTAACTAGCTCTCAGCACCATCATCTCTTGGTCTTGACCCCTACAACCACTAACCTATCACTTTTCTCATGAACTTCTGTAGGAACATAGTGACCGATCCTCTGACCTATGACCAAGTCCATTCCCCTTCAGTCACATCTCTGCATAGCAGTAAGATAACATTTTTTTTTAAAGATTTTGTTTATTTATTTGACAGAGAGAGTGAGAGAGGAAACATAAGCAGGGGAGGGGGGAGAGGGAGAAGCAGACTCCCCACTGAGCAGGGAGCCCGATGCGGAGCTCCATCCCAGGACCCTCGGATCATGACCTGAGCTGAAGGCAGATGCTTAACGACTGAGCCACCCAGGCGCCCTGTAAGACAACATTTTTAAAGCACAAATTTGATGACGAGAACTGGTTCCCCGGTGCCTACAGGATAAAGGCTAATCTCCCTAGAATGCTATGTAAGATCCTTCATAATCGGGGCTCCCATCTATGTTTTAGCCCGATCTTTCTCCATGCTGTGTCCAAACTCTCACCATACGGAACTGTCTGCGTCCACACAGTGTGTTCCATGTTCTGTACTTCCATAGCTTTGCACATACCTTTAGCCTGGAATGCTCTTTCCATCACCTTTGTCCTACTAGAGGAATTTTCTATACATTTTTCAATAATCAATGTTGGATTCATCGGTTCAGTGATGTCTTTACTGACTAATTCACCTTTGAGTGGGGCCCCTTAGCATCCCTTCAACCCCATCTCAGACCATTCAAGGGCTCTCACAAAGTTCATAGTACCTGTTCACGGCACCTGACACATGATTCCAGGGTAGCAATTTTATCCTGTTCCTTTTGGAACGGCACTGACAGAAAACAAGCACTTAATGAACGTTCACTGACTAAACGAATGAATGATGAACAAATCTAATCTTCCATCTTGAGTTTGGCCTGATAAAATTTGTCTCTTAAAAACAAAATTTTCACAGAGTGGCCAAAAACCATTATGATGCCAATCAACATTACAGGCAGGCACTGGTGGCCAAGTTCAAGTAGTGACATCTTCAATTTACATGTGAAAAGTGAGTACTTGGCATTAGAGGAGAAAGATTCAAATACTCAACATTAAGACTGCAGCAAAGATAGCTCAAGGGCTATTATCCCAAGGGACATGCATTCATTCTCAGTAACCGTGTAAACCAGAGTTCACGTTTCACACAGAACTTTCTAACAAATTGGAAACAGGAGATGGTTTAGCTAGGCAAAGGAAAAGCATGGCTTTGATACACAAGAAACTACACATGCATTTTACATTAAATGCTGTTGTAATTTGCTCACAGAAGAACACAGTACAAAAATTATTCTAAAAGTCATAGCTTGTAAATTTGATATGTAAATAAGAATTTAAAATTAGAAGTCTCCATGGCCACTGAATACCAAAGGAGTAAAAGGAAAAAGGAAATGTAAGATAAAATACACCGTTTCACACTCTCCCGAATGCATCTCTCTCTAGCCTGATCAGTCAGAGGCCTGTTATCACATTCAATGTGCTTGGTAAACACAGAGTTTACTGAAAATGGACCTTTTCATAAAAAAAGATCATGGGTCAAACAATCTCTGTGACATATACTGCTGTTAAAGGAAACACACTTTTTCTCATTCTTGACATGATGATGCATGATGTGCTTACTCAGAGAGACGGCTTAATATGGTTCCCATCCCAAAACTTAGTGAAAATAGCTTTTTTAAAATTTGAAAAATAAATTCCCAGACATAATTCTTGTAAAATATTAAATCCTGCCAAAGATGGATGTTTTCAGGGAAACAGTCCAAAGAAAGCTTTTAATTTATTTAATGTTCTATGAGTTAATGGTATCAAGAAAATATATATCTTTGTTTCAAAATACACAAATCACTGATGCTTATGTATACTATCCCCTTGACACAGTCCCTGCTGTTCAGCTTTGTAAGAGCAGCATTTTTTCCTGGAGCTGACTGCTGAGGCCTAAATCTACAAAAAGTCAGTGATGACATCAAGCTTAACATTTGGCTGGGCCAGTAAAATTATTCCTCAAAATAGGTGCTAATATTTCACTTTTACTCAAACCTAAATGAAATGTCAGGAAAGCACTCCTGACACTACCCATTAGTAAACATTTCTGACCTTAGTCACTGAAGGTCCCACGTTCTCAATGCAATGACACCAGTAAATTCTCTAAAAAATTTGCTCATAATCACAACTCTAGGTAGATGTGACCTCTCAGGTTTTAAATTGATGGCACTAAAAAAAATAATAAAATAAAATTGCATTTATAGGCTGAGAGGCTTATAACCCTGGCCAAAGCACTCAATGATTTCTGAGCACCAGGAGAAACTACTTGAATTACATAAATATTTGGGGAAAATCCACAGCATTCGGGTGGTTCACTAGTATATACAAAATTTATCCTTTAACAAACAAATGGGATTTCTAATTCTCTCCCTATATTTCTCCTCCTTACACTTTTTAAGTTTAATCCCAGCACTGTTCAATCTCTGTCCTTTTTACCTTTGCCCTCTGTCGGAAGTTTTCAATTAAGAATTACTTTGTAATAGGATTGGGGTTATATTGGAAAATGTTCTTTGTTTTTAAAGATTTTATTTCTTTATTTGAGAGAGAGACTGAGCATGAGCAGCAGGAGGAGCAAAGAGGGGGGAGAGGGACAAGCAGCTTGTGTTCTGAGCACAGAGCCTTGACACAGGGCTCGATCCCATGACCCAAGGATCACTACTGGAGCCAAAACCAAGAGTCAGACGCTTAACTGACTGAGCCACCCAGACACCTCTTGGAAAATGTTCTTAATTTCAGAGATGATATTGAATTATTTAGAGGTATAATGTCATGAGGTCCGCAACTGACTTTCAAATGGTTCTGAAAAAGTAAACCCTTTCCCCAACACACATACAAAAAACTATACATAAGGAGTAAAACAACAAATGTTAATCACTGGCAAGTGCAAACAGGGTACGGAAATGTTCCTCATATTATTTTGTCATCTTCCCTCTGGGTTTGAACTTTTCAGAAGAAAAAGAGAAGAAGTTGTAAAAGAATAACCTTACTTAATGAGTTCCAGCTTTTTGAATTGTAAATGTAATTTTTTTTAGCATTCCAACTCTAAAACTTGAGGGACCTTGTAATAAAGACTATAATAAGGACTGACAAAAGACACATTTGATTGTTTTCTACAGGCATTATATTGATTCAGTTGGCATATCCTGGAAGTAGCTGTGATTTTAATCTGGGATGGAGGTAGAGAGGCATAATGAATACATCCACAATCCAAGCCTTTCCCTCTAGAAGGCTCCAAAAGCTAGCTCCCCAAGGGTCTCCTGATCTACTTCCCAGTGAGATCCTGCTTTGCTTACCCTTTCCCAAGCACCCACCAAGGACACCTGGAAATGCCTGGGAGACCAATATGGCTTTGCAAGCAGATTCTGCATGTTAGACCTGTTAATTTAAAAATATAAGTTTCTTAATTGTTCTTAAAGGTTTCCAAAATTGTAGCTGAGTCTAAAATGTGTTTTCAAATATTTATGTGCAAATCTTACACAAGAGATTTGCTATTATAGTCAGGATAGATTTGGTCAGAGAAACAAAAGGCTACCGAAAGGTATGCTTCATTTCTTATAAAACTTGAACTCTTTTCCTCCTGCAGTTACACTGGCACCTATGACAAGAAAGCTTTTGAACCATTTCCTTGCATCAGGCATGTTGGGGTGATCTACTTTCTCCTGAGTATGCTTGTTAACACAGTTGTGAGTGCGATGGTGAAGGAGTTTCTTCTTCAACTATTTTATTTTCTAAAATCACTTCTCATTTGCCTTAAAATCTTGGGTTAGATTCCAAAAGAGATATTTTTACATGGTCCACATATTTTCTTTGGGATGCAACACTGTTATATAAACATAACTTTCTCTAATATATTTGTGCTAGTATGATGCCAAATTCCTAACTCACACATCAGAATCTTAGCTACAGTCTATCTATCCTGAACATGATTGTCTTTTAATTAGCCTGCTATGTTTATGGTAATAAACGCCAAGCTTCAGAACAACTCAATATGCTCAGGTGAAATCTTTACCACTTAGAGCATAGTAATCAACTAGTAATCAACTAGCTGGCATTTTCTAAATGAGAAATACTAATTGCAAGGTAAGATCCCTTTCTGTCTATCTACATTGAGTACTTACTTACATGGCAGGCATGGTACTAGGGATCTTGCTATGCCTATTACCTCATTTTATTCTTTCCACACCACTGTGGAGTAGGTAATGTTGTAGGCACTCGACAGAAAAGGACAAAGAATCCCTGTGAGGGGGAAATGAACACTTATCCAACACTACCATGTAGCAATGTAACACGCTCTTCAGGTATAATCCCGCTTCACTCTCTACAACCCTGGGATGTGTATCAGTGAAACCTGATTTCACAGGGGAGCAAGCTGGGAGGTACATAACTCAATCAAGATTGCTGATCTGGGAACTGAACCCACTTATGCCAAGTAAAACATGGGCACAATTCCTCCCTCTGGTCACATTCCACGGCTCTAAGCCAGATGCTGGAGACAGAGGTAACCGCCATAGAAGGAGCTATGAATATTGTCTCCTAGTCACTGCACCCAGTAAGGACAGAGGGATGCAGAGCCTTAAGGGGGAAAAATAAGCAACCATGCCCTTGAATAGAAAGTAAGTTCCTTTTAAAATCCAGAGCATGTTGGGGGGGGGAGGGGCTTGTGTTTTGATTTAATCTGGCTCTTAAAGCTAAATGAATACAAATTCCCAATCTCACCCCAAAACTGACTTAGTCTTCTAAAGATCCTGTAAATGATGAGTCACCAAAAGAGAGGAACGCTCTAGAAGAGCTCCTTGTCCTGCATACCTCCCTCTATATGACTAACTTGAATCTAAATTTACATGTGTGATTATTCACAATAGCCAAAAGGTGGAAACTACCCAAATGTCTATCAGCTGATGAATGGGTAAACAAATTGTGGTTTATTTGTGGCATACAACGGAATATTATCCAGTCATATGAAGGACTGAAGTTCTAGTCCATGCTCCAGTGTGGATGAGCCTAAAACCCCGGTGCTAAGTGAGAAGCCAGACACAAAAAGTCATATATGATTCCACTTATATGAACTATTCAGAAAAGGTACATCCATAGGAGCAAAAAGCAGATTAGTGGTTTCCAGGACAAAGAATGAGGGGAATGCAGAGTGACTGCTTAACAGGTATCAGGTTTCCTTTAGAGTGATGGAAATGTTTTGCAACTAGATAGAGGTGATGACTGCACACTAAACTATATACTTTAAGAGGATTAGTTTCATGTAATGTGAATTTACTTTGACAAAAAGAAAAGCGTACGTATGTGAACACACATTTCTTGGGCAGTCTTGAATAATATACAGCATGTCAAGCCATAAAGATGCCCCACCCTGGGCTCTTTTTACATTACACACAAATAGAGACGGATTTCCTGTAAGTTGATCTCGAAGAAAAAAAAAATGTAAGAGAAAGAAAATGAGAACTAAGCCATCTTAAAAAAATAAAACGCAACACTACAACCTTGTTGCCTTCTTTTCTTCTCCATCCCACTAAGACAAACAGAAGCCCCAATCATTGAGCACACCACATGTGGAAAAACTGGTACTTAAAAGACCTAAACAAATTAAATCTACTGAGGTTTGTTCCCTCAAAATCAAATAGAAAGATCCAGTAAATCCTTAAACATATGAAAAGAGGTGCAATCTCTCTGGTCATCAGGGATATTAAAACTAAAACAACTGGGGATCACTTTTCATCCATCAGGGTGGGAAAATTTTCAAAGATTCCCAATACCCAGCTAGCTGCAGTGAGGGAACCAGACACTTTATATTTTGCTGGTGGGAATCCACAGTGAGGCAACTTTTTAAGACTGTCACCTGGCATTATCTTTGACTCAGCTTTTAGGAATCCATCCTTCAAATATCAAAGTAGATACATTAGAATACATGTACATGAGTTTTAACTGCAGTGATGTTAGGAAGGATAAAAACCCAGAATGCTCTTGAATGCCTAGAATGCTGGGGAATAACTGAATAAACTATGGTCCAACTGTAACTGCAGGAGGCACTAGATTTATATCAGAACAAGGTATTAGGGGAAACTGGGTGGCGAAGTGAGTTAAGTGTCTGACTCTTGGTTTCAGCTCAGGTCATAACCTCAGGGTCATGAGATCCAGCCCCATGTCAGACTCTGCTCTCAGTGGGGAGTATGCTTGAAGAGTCTCTCTGCCTCTGTCTCTGCCCTCCTAAAATAAATAAATCTTTTTAAAAGGAGGTATTAGATTTTTATTTGTTGACAAGGAAAAATGACAAAATATAAAGTAAAAAAATAAGTTGCAGAGAACTGCTTATGATTCCATTTTTATAGAAGGGAAAACACTACACACACACACACACACACACAGACATTCCTCTGTATATAGAGAAAAGAAACTATCTGAGAAATGGGGAAAAAGACAATGAACTTTTTCATATTCACCTTTATATCGTTTGAAATATTATAACAATCATGTATTGTCCTGTGATATTTACAAAAGCAAAAAAGTTTAAATAAACAAGATTTTTTTCTGTATTTGGCTTTGATGAGTAATAAACATATATGCAAGAATACAAGGTGACAGCAGAAGTTAGCTGAAGTTAGCAGAGACTCATCTTCAGCCTCCTGAATGGTGTATCTTTTCTCCAGGCAGTGCAACTCACAGTGGGATCTGTATACCAGGCCCAGTCTCAGCACAGAAACTAGGAGTAGCTATGTACAGACTTTTCTCGCATTTTGCCGGAGTGATTTTATATCCGCTGACTGTAATAATTTTTAAAACTAATTAGGTAAATGTTTTTATGTCTTTTTAATGTCATTTTTCTAATAATGCATTTTTATTGTGTTTTTATAAAATCATGAGTCCATGATTCTAATAAAACAGAGAAGCACAATTTTAAACATTGAAAGTCAATGTTCAAAAGGATAAAACTTTAGGAACTTTAATAATAAAAGATTAAATTGTGTTAAACATGTTTGGATGATATTAATACATTCAAACTCTTATACTATGATCCCAAATAGGTTACGAGAAAACCCTCTGGTAATCAGAAGAGATTTCTAACTATGTTACATAAATGATCAAGCTGGTTCTCTTGTGAGGAACAATGAAGTCTAGGTTGTATTTACAAGCAAAGACAAAGAGAAGTGGTGAGTAAATGAAACCCCAGACAACTTTAGAAACTGACAAGAGCTCAGCCAAAGACACTTTATCGTTTGCCAAAGTTACAGATAAAAAACAAAGTTACTGACTTTCATTTTTCCTCCCCTCTCATACTTCTGAGTCAAGATGCATCTAAAGATGAGAAAAGACAGGTAGCAAGAAAGAGAAGCCAGGGGCCCAAGGGGGTGGGAAGTAGGGGTCTGACTTTCCTGCGCTGACACTATTTTAAGTTTCCCTTACCAGGACTCTATGCTAGGGGGAGAGGAAAGAGCTCACCACCACCTAGGAACCATGTCTTCTGAGTCTTCCTGACAGAGACATATTTTTAAAAATCAGACTGCACTGAGTTAGACTCACCGAGAAAAACTGGCTAGAAGACTAAAGAACCAAATAGGCTTCTGGCCAAAAGCTAAAATAGAAAATATGATGATTGGTCAATGCAAATTTCTTCTCTTCTCTCTAAAGTTTTCAAACCAGTGTTCAAGCGAGGTGCATTTCCAAACCTGGCAGCTTAAATGTAAATAACCTCAAGGACCACGGATAAAATGCTTGACAATTCACAGCCGCAGGGCTGACATAAGGAAATCCTGGAATCTGGCCGAACAGTGAGCAGACATTGGAAGATCTATGACACATTTGGGTACTTTGAGGATTTCTGAGAATTCAGGGAAAAAAAAATTGGGTTATTTTTGGGTCAGTTGGACTTTACATGGCAAAGGAGCCCTAAAGCGAAGAGAAGCCTGTGTGTATATGACAGTGCTAGAATAGTGTTTGGATTCCTTGTAACCCTCTGTGTGTTCACAAGAGCCATAGCAATGATGAAGCCCACCACCCTGACAGGTACGGCATGTGGTGGGGGCCCGTGTGAACTTCTAAAGCATGATTCCAAGCTGATGGTCATCTGTTCCACCTGCTCTGCTTCAAGGGTTCAACAACTTGGCCCCAAAAACGTGTCTTCAGTAGGTGATGGCTGATTGAATGCCTCCACAGCCAGAAACAAAGCCTCGTGAATGAATGCACTAAAGACAAAGTGTATTGGATCACACAGATTAGTATAATAAAATGCAGCATCAGGCAACCAAGTGGTATTTTTACGAAGTTCCCACTCTGCTTGGCCCTGAACTACCTGTACATTCAGTGCTTAGAAAGGGTCCTCTGGGGCACCTGGGTGGCTCAGGTCATGATCTCAGGGTCCTGGGATGGAGCCTTATATCGGGCTCTCTGCTCAGCACGGAGCCTGCTTCCCCCTGTCTCTCTGCCTACTTGTGATCTCTGTCAAATAAATAAATAAAATCTTTGAAAGAAAGAAAGAAAGAAAGAAAGAAAGAGGAAAGAAAGGAAGAAAGGTTCCTCCGAGGAAGAACTCAGCAACACCAAAGTCGTTAGTCCAACTGGACTTCACCTGCCCATTCCACCAAGTCTGCTGTACAGGGTACTAAAGGTCTTCCCCTTTGTCAGATTTGAGGCCCCCTTTTCACTCTTTGTTCCTCTTCACTTCTCTGCAGCATCTGACACTCTCCAGCAGCTTTTGATTTTCTCTTTTAATTATCCGCTGTCCCCTGGGTAGCGGCTTCTGTTTCCTTCCTCTTTCCCTGCTCCTCCTCTCCGTTTAACTGAGAGCATTTCTCAAGGCCCCGGGGTTCTCTCTCTTTGAGAAATCACCTATCCCCCATGCATTAGTTCTCTCTCCCTGTAGATAATTCCCTAGCCTTTCCCTTGGACTTCTCTCCCTTATTTTCAACTCTCCATCGAATCATTTTTCTAGCATGTGGGGCCTCTAGGGTGTATTCAGCCCATTTGCAAATCTTCATTTCTTCCCCTTTTGCTATTCCCTGGACAAAAGAGCTTCTGTCTTGACCTCCTTCATTTCTTCAGCAGCAGAACTGTCTTCCTAGCCACCCAGGCTCCAAATCTTAGAGTTTTCCTCTTCAATTCCAATCATCCAAAGCCTGTTGATGTATTTAAATCTCACCTCTGTCTCTTGCTACCCACTTGCTCTAACAAGACCCTGTTCATCTCAGAGTAACTGCTTCTCTCTTCTTTCCCAGTGTCTCCTCTTTCCAAATGGGCCAACCTGTTGCTACCATTTTGATCTTCCCGTCACTACCCCCAGCAAATCACCCCATAAAACCACCTGCCTCTCATGTGATGAGGGGCAAACACAGCAGAGCTGCCAAGAGCTCAGGATCTGGGGACGGATGGCTGGGTTTTGAACCCCAGTGCCACCACTTAATGGCTACCTGCCTCAGTCTCTCATCCCCCAAACAGAGCTGATAATAATAGCCCCCTCAGAGGTTTGCTGTGAAGATAGAATTAGCTAAAAGATGTGAAGAACATGGAATAGTGCCTAGCACAGAAAGTGCTCATTTACTGTCAAATTTTGACAGCTCCCAGCTAGACTGTCCTCCACAGCATGTGCCCATTCTCCCTTCGGTATCACACCTACCCTCATCCAGCTTATACTGTGTGAGTGACCCCTCCTCCTGGCTGTCCTATACAAATTCTACCTACTGTCAAGGCTCAGGTCTAACTCCCATCCAGCCAGTGGGTCTTCCCCGATCACTCCAGCTATATCACTTCCCCCTCACTCCTGCCTCTGGATTCTACAATACTTACTGGATGTCTCTAAATCAAGTTGTTCTCTAAATTACCAAGTGTGAGAGACAGACCCCACACTGGAGAGAGCACTGGTGTTTGGTGCCAGAGGCCTGACCCTTTGTTATGGATCCCCCTAAGTCAGTGATGAATGTCTATGATGGTCAGCTCCTATCTCTGAAAAAGCTATAGTATAACTTCATTTATAAGGTTTTCTCAAAGATTAAATAAGGTCATGTAAAGCTCCTATCACCTCATTGGGCATATTAATAAATGTCTGTTCCCTTCCAGTGAGACTATACACCCACCAAGGGCAGCTCCTATCTCTCCCAGCTCCAAGGAGACTGCCATACAGAAATTAAAGAGGCATGTAGGTAAATGAACCCCTTCCAAGTCTAATGATTCTATGACAGTATTCCAAAATGGACTTTTCCATATCGACCATAAACACCTGCCAGTGCTTCCATCATGAAATGCATTTTTAACCTACTCAATCTGCCAAGACCATAAACTGATTTTATTTTTGCTCTAATGAGGGAATACATTATCCACTGACCCTCCCTCCCTTATTTGATATTGAGATTTTTGTTTTTAGGACTCATTTACAAAATCCAGGAAGTCCACAGCGAAAGAAAAGAAAAAAAAGAAAAGAAATTGCAACACTAAGTAATTTGAAAGATTTTTCATACCTAAAAAGGGAATTTTTAACCACAACCTTAGTCATAAACCTTCAGCAGGCAAATGAGAAGCAGTGAGAGATGAAGTCCCAAGGAGAGAACGGGGCTGAAGTGCGGCTGGGGTTCAGGCAGTGGGTTAGAGCAGTCCTAAGACGAGCTGCCGGAAGTGGGTGCTGTACCTTTATCTCGGCCGCCCCCACCTGACCACCTGTAGGAGCCTCAGAGGAAGCCGACAACCCCCACACACTTTCCAGCTGCATCTTGGCGGCCACAAAGTACGCACACATCATCAGCCAACGTATAAAGTTGTATCAGAAGCATCAATGTGACGGGGGAAAAAATCTTCAACTCCTGATGAGTAACCTGCGTTATTTAGATTCTGTCGCTAAGACCTGAAGCTAAGCTAAGGGGAGACCCCTCTTGCCACACCCACGCAACCCTGATAGCTAGCTGCACAAGTGCGCAACCTTAGTATCAAATATTTGGGACACTTAAAAGACCGAAGCAGCAAATCCTCTGGTAGAGGGTAGACGTTCACTGGGGGCACTGCGGGGGCTGTAATTCTCCTCCCCCCAGTGTTCAATGACAAATGGAAATATGTCACTGGGTCCAAAAAGAAAGGACAGTTTCCTGCCTTAGAATTGGGCAAGACAAGGAGATCTACAGCCCTGTGACCCCATATGGCCCTACAACCGAAGGGCTGGATTTTGTTGAAAGAGTGTAATTTGTATGTTTGGAGCAGTATTCTTCGAGGGGCCTGCTTCAAAAATCCTGTTATTTAAGTCAGGTGGAGAGAAAACAGTAAAAAAAATAAGAGCAACTGTTTATAAGTCATTTTTAAAACTCTGCTTTGTTCTACTTGAATAATTTTTTAATCGCCATTTTGAGCAGTTAAATTAAAATGCACCTGCACTGTAAGTCATGAGAGAACACACCTGCTCTTCAAATATGACTTGAAAATAACTTGATTCCCCCATGCTCTCATTTTATCTGTCATTTGAAAAGTGAGAAGAAAAACTGAATAGGCTCAAATTCTGACCCATAACTTATAAATCCTAAAGAAATCATCACGGACATTAAAGAAAAGTGTCACTTTAAAAAATAAACCCTTCCTCCAAAATACACCCAGTATTTGAAGGTGGGAGTAATCACACTTCACTGACATCACAATAACAAGGAGGACCTTTATCTATTAGCAAAGAGGTCCACCATAGCAATACATGCAGAGAACTTTGAGTCTCTAAGAGGTATGTCCTAAGTTAATGTCATATTTCTCTACTCTAAAGTAAGTTTAGAGACACGTGGATGGCTCAGTTGGTTGAATATCTGCCTTTGGCTCAGGTCATGATCCCAGAGTCCTGGGATCAAGTTTTGCGTCAGGCTCCTTGCTCAGCGGGGAGTTGGCTTCTCCCTCTCCCATTCCCCCCTGCTTGTGTTCTCTCTCTTTCTTACAAACAAATAAGTAAAATCTTAAAAAAAAAAAAAAAAAAAAAAAAGTTTAACTGGTAACAACGTTCTTTGTCCACTGGGGCCAAAGAAACTATCAAGACTATTTACCCACATGCTTCCATCTCCCTTGTAACTTGCCTAGGGTCATCCTGAGTCAGAGCACAGAAAAAACAGAGCATTTCTTCCTCTGTCCAGTCAGTTGAAGTCTGGCCAGTCTTGTCAGTCTAAATATAAAAAACACATCTTTAAAGAATCATCAATGTTAGTAAGCTGCGGAGGTAGACACTGAAGTCTTCTGTGTTGACAAATCCTAGAACTACACTTCCTTCACACAGGATGCTTCTGCATAAATGTCTGTCTTAACAGTTTCTTTAAAAAAAACTGGTGAAGCTGCAGTTGCCTTCTTTGCAAGAATGTGAACTTGACTGCCAGCAGATGACCCTCAACAAAAGAAAGAGGGATGGAGGAAAGAGAACTGTAGCTTTCATTATGGATTTTGGGATATAATTTCCTATCATTTATCCCCATCTTCATTTCCTCATTCCCCCAATAAATGCAACACCAGTCATTCACCCCTTATTGTATCCTAGGATAACAGTGTCCTACTAAAAATCTCATCTTAATTTTCTACTATCATCTGCTAGAATATCTCCTGGAGAAAAAAAATTAAACCCCCTGAGAAACCCTGAGTGATACAAATTCAGGATTTCAGTTTCTTAATCCTTTCACACTCTATCTAGATGAGAGATTACTATCTCCTCTTCATTCCCACTTCCAAAAATGTTAAGGTAGTAACATCTCTCCACCTTGGATCCTTTTGTAATGGCTGCCTTCATATTTATTTTAATATAGTATTTGAAGTATCAAAAGCCTGAAGTTTTATTTTTCTTCAAAAGAGTAGCCCAAAGCCAAATTTCAGCCTCATCTATAAGACAATTTAATAATTAAACTGCTTTTGTGATTTGTACTCTTTTGTGATTGTACATATATGCCCAACGGAAGTGCAAATGCGTGTTCATCCACAGATATGTTCTGGAATGTTCAATGGCAGTGCTATTCATTATGGCAAAAAAACTGAGAACCGCACAAATGAATAAAGAGTGGTACATTCACACAGTGGAATATTATACAGCACTGAGAATAAAAAATTGACCATTATATACACTATGAATGGATTTCACAAACCTATTATTGAATGAAAGAAACCAGACACAAAATAGTACCGGCCATATGACTTCATTTATCCCAAGTTCAAAAGCAGGCGAAGTGAAACTATGCTTTTAAAAGTCAGAGTAGTGGGGCGTCTGGGTGGCTCAGTTGGTTAAGCGTCCGACTCTTGATTTTAGCTCAGGTCATGATCTCAGGGTGGTAAGCTCGAGCCCTGAGTCCTGCTGAGCATGGAGCTCTACGTGAGACTCTTTCTCTCTCTCTCCCCCCCTCTGCACCTCCTCCTGTGTGCACGCGCTCTCTCTCTCTTTAAATTAAATAAATCTTTAAAAGACATTAAAAATAAAGGTCAGAGCAGTGGTCACCATAGGTGGAGTAGTCACTAAAAGGGAGCATCAGAGACTTCTGGGGCAGTATTTGTAATGTTCCGTGTCTTAATCTGGGAGCTGATTCTATCAATGTTCAGTCTGAAAATTCATCAATATAGTGAATGTATGTGATATGTGCAATTTTCCCAATGTATAATTGAATTTAAAGTTAAATAAAATAAACCTAGCTTCTTCTCTCAAGAAATAGATCTACAGGTGTGAATAGTAACTCAGCATAGTAAAACGGAGCTAAAAAGCTGAATTCAAATTCAAAATTTTATTATTAATTCTGCAATCTCGTCTTCTCTGGCTTTCACTTCTATAAAATGAACAGCAAATGTCAAATGATATAACTGCATTTTTAGCAAGAAAGATATGCAAATATTTATTACTGTTGCCTGAATATTAAATTATATTATACTTCTCCAGGAATTCTTTTTAAGTTATAAAGTTGTATACAAATGTCAGTATAAATGTAACTGGTAATATAGTATCAACAATTTTGCTATTTAAAGAACTTCCTAACAATTAAAGATACACAACACTTACTCTTACAAGGTACACACCTAAATCTGCTCTTGACTTATCTCTTCTTCTCAATGACCTCTCAGTTGTCTTGAGCTTTCCTAGCTTTACCATTTTGTTCCCATTCTACCCCACTTTCCTAACCAGCCATGCCCCATTTCCTCTACTCATTGGGATCCTACCCATTCTTCAGTTAAATCACCCCTGGTTAAATCACAACTCCTGTAGGACACCCCTCCAGGCCATGGTGACCTTTTTTTTTTTTTTTCCATTTAGTGCCTCTACCATCTGTTTGTGACAGTTCTTAGATAAGCACTGAATAGGTATTTATCTTTCATACCATGATTTAACAAGTCACATGTTCATATCTTGCCTCACCAGTAGGCTATATTTTTTCCTAAAAGCAGAGACCTGTGTGATATTTATTTTAATCTCCCTCAATGCTCTGCACACTGTAGATATTAAATAAATGCTTGCTACACCAGTGCTCTTTTTGTGGGCTCAGGAAAGCAGCCTTCTCTGAAAGTAGGGCAAAGGTGCAGCCTGGGATTTCTTCTTAGAGTAAGTGGATTCTGTCAGCGGTATCTCATCTCTAAAACTCTGCTAAGCTCTGATCTTCTTTTCTCTGAGAGCTTTCAATCACTCTACCCTTTAGAGTCTAGACCAGTTCTTTTGAATAGAAATGTAATGTGAGCCACATATGTAATTACAAATTGTCTAAAAGCGACATTAAAAAAAGAAAAGGAAACAGGTAAAATTAATAATATTTTTACTTAATCTTATATATACAAAATATTATGATTTTAACATATAACCAACATAAGAAATTATTAGAGAGATAGTTTGTCCTTTTTTGTACACTTCATCTTTGAATTCTGATACATATTTTACACTCACAGCACATCTTAATTTGGACTAGCCCCATTTCAATTATTCAAAAGCTATATGTACCAGTGACTACCATATTAGATGGCACAGGCTAGAATATACAGTTCTGAACCATTCTGAGTAAACCTAAGATCAGGCAAACCCCATAGAGATATGTTATAGTCTTCCTAACCTTTGCTCTTAAAAATTGAAGACTATAAGCAATTTTATTTAAGTTCAACATTAATCCATATCTACTCAATATTTAAAATGCTGATCTAATCATCAAAAATTCAGTATGGTACTATGATTATTAAAAATAAATTTAGGGGAGGCTGGGTGGCTTAGTTCTTATGCATCTGCCTTTGGATCAGGTCCTGATCCCAGGGTCCTCGGATCGAGACCCGCATCAGGCTCCCTGCTTGGAGGGAAGCCTGCTTCTCCCTCTCCCACTCCCCGTACTTGTGTTCCCTCTCTTGCTGTCTCTCTCTCTCTTTCTGTCAAATAAATAATAAAATCTTTTTAAAAAATAATAAATAAATTTATAAATTAAAAAATTTTGGACACTGGAACTTTGTTATTCAGAGTACTCAGCCCAGAGTTTCCACAGAGGAAGTGTTCCGTATATACTCACAGTGAATGAATAAATAAACAAAATATGCAAGCAAGCAAACTGGCAGAAAAAAGTCTAGCCTTCCACCTCACATCCAGTTACAAATATGGTAGAGACATGGTGACATCTATTCTTGTTCATTTATGAATTAAGAAATCAAAACTTGAAGAATCTCACCAAGGTAGAATTTAGATTTTTTTTTTCCAACAGCCAGTCCTACAAAGGGAGGGGAAACCCTGGTAAACAAGAATTAAAATATAACTGTAACATGCAAAAGTTATTAAAATGTCTATAGTACTTTGTCACTTTGTAAAAACATTTGTCATACATTATGTAGATAACATACATATACCAAATATCATCTAACCCAACTATCAAAGTATAGTTTCCTTTTCCTCTATGCCAAAAGAAAATAGATATGGAAATATGTGCTTAAACCAAATAACTCATGGTTCCATGGCCTTAAAGAACATCTTGTACTCATGAGAATGTTTTCCCATTCATTTGTACCACACAGTATAGCATACTTTATATCTGATTGCAAGTCATTTAAGAACTTCTTTATTTTGGAATTTTATGGCAATCATGTTAAGTGTTAGTTTTACTATGGACATCAAAAGGATAAATGACTAATTACATAAAGGGGAAAAGATGAAATGAATCATGGATTCCACTTGAACTTCAGCAGTTAGAAGGGTAGGTAGCGAAATATTTAAAGAAAAAAAGAGATACCTTCAGTTAGTCATGGTCTCTTGAGGTAAAAAAGGTAAAAGTATTTTACTTGCCTGATCTCAGATCTAGATTCTCAAAGATAAGAGGTACTGTGGAGAATCACCATAAAATACTCAGCCTTCAAAGATTCCCATAGGTCGAAATATGGAATATTATGTACAAGTAAAAAAATAGGTATAAAATCAATGTATTATGAGATGTTTTATTGTTTAAATACCTCTTTTGAGTATTCTTTTTTTTTTTTAGATTTTATTTTATTTATTTGACAGAGATCACAAGTAGGCAGAGAGGCAGGCAGAGAGAGAGGGGGAAGCAGGCTCCCCACCAAGCAAAGAATCTGATGCAGGGCTCCATCCCAGGACCCTGAGACCCTGACCTGAACCGAAAGCAGAGGCCCAACCCACTGAGCCACCCAGGTGCCCCTCTTTTGAGTATTTTTCACAGGTATTCAGGACCTTAACCTAATCTGGACATCTTAATGAATATAAGGAGATAAAATTTGAAGAAACAGAATTTTTAAAGCAAGAATCTAGTCCTAGTTTCTTTTTAATATATAGGACTAGATTCTTGCTATAAAAATTTTGTTTCTTTAAGTTTTTTGCATGGAGTACAGGGTGTTATATGTAAACAATGAATCTTAGAACACTACATCAAAAACTAATGACATACTGTATGGTGACTAACATAAACATAACAAAAATAAATAAATAAAATTTAAAAATTAAAAGAAAAGAAAAAAACCACACTTATGTTTTAGTTGTTATAAGTTGTCCCCCAAACATAAGCAACCTAAATTTTGCTTCAGGAGAAAAATGGACAAATCCACTTCAAACTAATTCAGCAACAAATACTTATAATATTTAGGTATTTTATTTTTTAAAGCATTTAAAAATTAAGATGTAATCAACATATAACATTAGTTTCAGGTGTATAACATACTGGCTCGATTTTTATATATATTGTGAAATGATCACAACAATAAGTCTAGTTAATATCCATCATCACTCAGTTACAGATTTGTTTTTTCTTGTGATGAGAACTTTTTTTTGAGAGAGAGAGTGTGTATATGAGCGAGCAGAGATGGAGGGAGCAGAGGAAGAGAGACAATCTCAAGCAGGCTCCACGCAGGGCTCAATCTCACAACCCTGAGATCATGACCGGAGCCAGAATCAGAAGTTGGACACTTAACCAACTGAACCACTCAGGTGCCCCTTGTGATAAGAACTTTTAAGATCTACTCTTTTAGCAATGTTCAGATATACAATATAGTATTATTAACTATAGTCAGGCATTTTAAATTAATAATGTCATCTATAAACTGATCATTAATAGTTGAATAGGCAGTTTACCAAATAAAATCACTGAATCTTTTAAGAATTATGAAGAGGGGGTCTTAGAAATATTTAGCCTACTGCCTTTCCAACTTTAATGTGTATGTGACACAGACTGTGATTCAGTAGGTGTGGGGTGGGTATGGGACCCTGCATTCTAGCAAGTTCTAGCTGGTACTGTGGCTGCTACCCCAGGGACCCTGTGTCAGGTAGCCAGGCTCTAACGAAACCCAAGGAAGTTCCCACAGACTCTGCCTGGGCATCTCCAGTGACCAGAGCTGAAGTTTGCTTCCATGGTAGCCACTTCAGGAATCTGACTTGTGGAGAGAGCAATAGAGAAAGTCTGCTTCCTCTCCTAATGATGAAAGACACATTTTCTCCTCCTCCGTCTCCTCTTTTCCATGTTAACATCCCCACTTTTTAAAAAATATATTTTTTATCTTTAAAAATATTTTTAAAGGTTTTATTTATTTATTTGCCAGAGAGAGAGAGAGAGCACAAGCAGGCGGAGCAGCAGGTAGAGGGAGAGGGAGAAGCAGACTCCCCAACGAACAGGGAGTCCAATGCGGAACTCGATCCCAGGACCCTGGGATCATGACCTGAGTCAAAGGCAGACGCTTAACCGACTGAGCGACCCAGGCACCCCCATAACCCACTTTCTTAGTTACTCTTAGAACTGGCCACTTTCTGAAGCCTTAAACACCTTGATTACAGAGAACACTCCCTCTGTGGTCAAATCTTCCTCAAATTAGTCCCTTGGATCAGGCATACTATTCTATGGGACAACCAGGACTAAGAACAGTTGAGCGAAACCACTACATTGGCCAGTTAAATGGGACAGCTGTCTTAATGTGCTTCTAAAGAGCTGTCTTCTTCCATACGAACCAAAGAACCACATTGCTCTGGTGGCTCAAAATGTTGTGGAGAAGCCGATACTAAGCAGGTATATGAATTCTGTAGCTGAACAACTTATTCTTTTTAAACCAGGTATAGGAATTTGCATTTATTCCTATTAAATTGCATTATGCTACTTTGGGCTTTGTATTCTCTGAGGTAATTTTAAAATACCAGATCAAATAAAAAATATTTTCAGAAAATAACAACTCAAAAATTTCTTTTTAAAATTTACTAAAATGTCATATACAACACATATGTAAAAAATATATATAAAGTTTTAAAAATTTATTTAAAAAAAGAACATTCTTGGGACCACTATCGAGTTTGGAAAATAGAGCATTTGCCAGGGCCTTAGAAGTCCCCGATGAGCCCTTCTTCATCATGGCCCACTCCATCACCTCTGCAGGTAATGGCTATATTGATTGTTTTTGTGACAATTATTCCCTTAATTTTCTTCATTGTTTTACCATGTATATATGCATCCCTAAATGATGTATTTAGTCTTACATGCTTTTGAACTTTACAAAAATGGAGTCATACTGTACATATTCTTCTGCGTCTTGCTTATTTTATTCAACATGATGTTTATAAGACCCATCCATATCGATGCATGCATTTCTTATTTGTTTAACAAACACACAGAACTTATGACATGCCAATCATTTTCCTAAGCATGCCACAAATATTAACTCATTTGAACCTCCTAACAACCCTGTCAGATAGACACTATCATTTTCCTCAATGTACAGATGAAGAAACTGAGGTTAGGAAAACTTGCCCAAGATCACAAAATCTTAAGTGGCCAAATGTGCTTTTTGGCAGAATCCATGACTTGAACCACCAAGGAAGGCCTCTCTGCACCCTCTCCTCATTTCTCACCACCAGACAGTATCTCAGTCCATATGTATAGCAAAAGGAGTGGATTCAATCCAATGTTGATGGGCACTTGAGTTGTTCCCAGTTTTTGCTTCTATAAACAATGCTCCTTTCAACATTCTTGTCTTGTGTTTCTTGAAGCACATGAGTGTTCTTCCTAAATGTACACCTAGGACTAGAACTGCTGGATTGTAAGTTTTTAGGTCCAGCTGGTTAGGTTATAAGCTGTTTTCTAATGTAATTGCATCAAATTATACTCCTACCAGCTATATACAAGATCTCCCATTCATTCACATCCTTGCCAGAACGTGGTATTGCCAGACTTTTAAATTTCTGCCAATCCAAAGCATATGTAAGCTTTGCTTTTTTTTTTTTTTAAAGATTTTATTTATTTATTTGAAAAAGAGAGTGAGTGAGCACAAGCAGGTGGAAGAGGCAGAGGGACAGGGAGAAGCAGGTTCCCCACTAAGCAGGGAGTCTGACAAAGGACTTGCTCTCAGGACCCCGAGATCTTGACCTGAGCTGAAGGCAGACACAACCAACTGAGCCATCCAGGTACCCCTTTAAGTTTTAAGTAATCTCTACATCCTATATGGGACTCAAACTCATAACCCTGAGATCAAGAGTCACATGTTCTTCTAACTGAGCCAACAGGCACCCCATCTCTGCCCACTTTTTAATTGAATTGTTTTTTGGTGTTGAGTGGTATAAATTTCTTATATGTTTTAGATAACAACACCTTATTGAATATATCATTCACAAATATCTTCTCCCAGTCATTAATTTCCCTTTTTGTTTGTTGGTGGTGTTTTTTGTTATGCAAAAGCTTTTTGTTTGTTCTGATATAGTCCCAATATTTTATTTTTGCTCTTGTTTCCCTTGCCTCAGGAGACCTATCCATTGATATGTTGCTAAGGCTGATGTCCAAGAGATTACCTCCTATGTTTTCTTCTAGGAGTTTTATGGTTTTAGGTCTCACATTTAGGTCTTTAGTCCATTTTTAGTTTATTTTGGTGTACGGTGTGAGGAAGTGTCTAGTATCATTCTTTTACATGTAGCTGTCCAGTTTTCCCAGCACCATGTATTGAAGAGAATATTATAATATTATTATATAATAATATTATAATATTCTTTTTCACATTATATATTCTTGCCTCCTTTGTCACAGTTTAACTGCTCATGTAAGTGTGGGTTGTTTCTGGGCTCTCTGTCCTGTTCCATTGATCTGTGTGTCCATCTTTGTGTCCGTACCATATTGTTTCAATTACTATAGCTTTGCAGTGTATCTTGAAATCTGAGACCGTGATACCTCTAGCTTTGTTCTTTTTTCTCAAGATTGCATTGGCTACTCAAGATCTTTTGCGGTTCCATATGAATTTCGGGGTTAATTGTTCTAGTTCTGTGGAAAATACTATTGGTATTTTGGTAGGGATTGCATTGAATCTGTAGATTGTTTTGGGTAGTAGGGACATTTTAACAATATTAATTCTTCCAGTTGATGAGAATAGCATATCTTTCCATTTGTGTTGTCTTCGAGTTCTTTCATTGATGTCTTATAGCTTTTAGAGCATAGGTCTT
Organism: Mellivora capensis; assembly: GCA_004024625.1. Taxonomy (NCBI): domain Eukaryota; kingdom Metazoa; phylum Chordata; class Mammalia; order Carnivora; family Mustelidae; genus Mellivora; species Mellivora capensis. The sequence goes on along the minus strand of PISX010000448.1, from coordinate 94,360 downwards.
GCACCTCCTTGGTTAAATTTATCCCTAAGTATTTTGGGGGGGGGTGCAACCATAATGGGATTGTTTTCTTAATTTCCCTTTCTACTTTATTATCAGTGTATAGAAATATAACAGATTTCTGTATATTTCTGCAACTTTACTGAATTCACCTATTAGTTCTAATAGGGTTTTTTGTTTGTTTGTTTGTTTTGGTGGAGTCTTTAGTCTTTTTTACATACGGTATCACATCATCTGCAAATGATGACAGTTTTACTTCATCCTCACCCTGGATACCTTTTATTTCTTCTTGTCTGCTTCAGCTAGGACTTATAGCACTGTGCTAGATAAAAGTGGTGAGTGGGTATCATTGTCCTGTTCTCCGTCTTAGAAGAAAAACTTTCCGTTTTTCATCATTAAATATGCTGTCAGCTGTGGATTTTTCATTTATGGTCTTTATTGTGTTGAAGTGTGTTCCTTCTAAGCCCATTTTCTTGAGAAGTTTGATCATGAAGGAATGTTAAATTTAATTAAATGTTTTTTCTGCATCTTCTGAGATAATAGCATTCTTAGCCTTTCTCTTGTTAATGTGATATATCACACTGACTGATTTGTGAATATTTTTAACCACCTCTGCATCCCAGGAATAAATCCCACCTGATCATAGTGAATGATCCTTTTACTGTATTTTTAAATTCAGTTTGCCAATGTTTTGTTGAGGATTTTTGCAACTATGTTCATCAAGGATACTGATGTATAATTTTCCTTTTTTGTCATGTCTTTGATTTTGGTTATCAGGGTAATGCTTTGTAGAATGAATCTGGAAGTTTTCCTACCTCTTCTGTTTTTTGGAATAGTTTGAGAAGAACAGACATGAACTCTTCTTTAAATGTTTGGCAGATTTCACCTGTAAATCCATCTGGTCCTGGACTTTTATTTGTTGGGAGTTTTTTTAATAACAATTCAGTTCTGTTAATAGTAATTGTCTGTTCATATTTTATATTTCTTCCTGACTCTGTTTTGGAAGATTGTAGGTTTCTAGAATTTATCCATTTCTTTTAGGTTATCCAATTTGTTGGCATAAAATTTCTTATGGATTCTCTCATAATTCTTTGTATTTCTGTGGTGCCAGTTGTTATTTTTTCTCCTTCATCTCTGATTTTACTTGAGTCCTTTCTTTTTTTCTTGATGAGTTTGGCTAAAGGTTTATCAATTTTGCTTATCTTTCACCAAACAAGCTCTTGGTTTCATTTATCTTTTCTATTTTTTAAAAATTTCTATTTCCTTTATTTCTGCTCTGATCTTTATTATTTCCTTCCTTCTACTAATCTTGAGCTTTGTTTGTTCTTCTTTTTCTAGTTCTTCTAGTTATAAGGTAGATTGCTTATTTGAGATTTTTCTTGTTTCCTGAGGTAAACTTGTTTCATTATAAACTTCCTCTTAGAACTGTTTTGTTGCATCCCAAAGATTTTGGACTATTGTGTTTTCATTTTCATTTGCCTCCAGGTATTTTTTTTTCTTTTTTTTTTTTTTAATTTAAATTCAATTAGTGAACATATAGCACATCATTAGTTTTTGGTATTTTATATACTCTTTGATTTCTTCATTGATCCATTTGTTGTTTAGGAGCATGTTATTTAGCCTCCCATGTTTGTTTTTTCCAGATTTTTTCCCCTTGTCATTGATTTCTGGTTTCATACCATTATAGTCAGAAAAGATGCTTGATATGACTTCAGTCTTCTTAAATTTATTAAGACTTCTTTTCTGGCCTAACATGTGATCTATCCTGGAGAATGTCCCAGTTCACTTGAACATGCACTAGAATGTTCTGAATATATCTGTTAAGGCCATTGTTTCTTTATTGCTTTTCTGTCTGAATGAACTGTCCATTGATGATGATCTCTCCATTGAGGTGTTAAAATCCCCTACTATTATTCTATTACTGTTAGTTTTTCCCTTTATGTCTGTTAATATTTGCTTTATGTAATCTAGGTGTTCCTTTGTTGGGTGCAAAGTTATTTATAGTTGTTACATCCTCTTGTGAGATGGATCCCTTTATCATTATGTAATGCCCTTCCTATCTCTTACTACAGTTTTTGTTTTAAAGTCTATTTTGTCTTACTGCTACCTTGGCGTTTGTTTTTTTTTTCTGCTAGTTGCATGAATTATTTCTTCCCATCCGTTTACTTTCAGTCTCACATTAGGTCTGAAGTGAGTCTCTTGTAGGTAAGATATAGATGGTTTTTTTTTTTTTAAATCCATTCAGTCATCCATTCTTCTGATTGGAGTACTTAGTCTATTTACATTTAAAGTAATTACTGATAGGTATGTACTTATTGCCATTTTGTTCATTGTTTTCTGGCTGCTTTTGTAGTTCTCTTCTGTTTCTTTCTTCTTCTCTTGTTCTCTTCCCTTGTGGTTTGATGGCCATCATAAGTGTTATGCTTGGATTCCTTTCTCTTTATTTTTTGTGCGTTTATTATAGGTTTTTGGTTTATGGTTACCACTGGGTTTACATATAACATCCTATGCATATAGCAGTCTATATGAAATTGATGATCATTTAAGTTCTGACACATTCTGAAAGTACTAGCTTTTTACTCCTCCTCCATATTTTATGTATATGTCATATTTGATATCATTTTAATTTGCATATTCCCTGACTAATTTTTGTAGATATAATTGATTGTATTTATGTTTATATCTCCATACTGACTTTATATGTAATTAATCCAACACCTTTACTATATATTTCCTTCCCCTTCTAAAATTCTTTCCTTTCATAATATTCTTACTTCTAGGTATAGCCTTTTCTTTCCACTTAAAGAATTCCTTTCAACATTTCTTACCAGACTGGTTTGGTGGTGATGAACTCTTTTGTTTATATGGGAAACTATTTATCTCTCCTTCAATTCTGAATGATAGCCTTACCAGGTAAAGTATTCTTGGTTGCAGGTTTTTTCTTTCAGATCTTTGAATATATCATGCCACTCTCTTCCGGCCTTTAAAGTTTCTGTTGAAAAATCAGCCAAGAGCACTATAGGGTTTCTCTTGTATGTAAATTTTCTTTTCTCTTGCTGCTTTTAAGATTCCCTCTTTTAAAAAAAATTTTTTTAAAGATTTTATTTATTTATTTGACAGAGATCACAAGTAGGTAGAGAGGCAGGCAGAGAGAGAGGGGGAAGCAGGCTCCCTGCTGAGCAGAGAATTTGATGCAGGGCTCGATCCCAGGACCCTGGGATCATGATCTGAGCCGAAGGCAGAGGCCTTAACCCACTGAGCTACCCAGGCACCCCAAGATTCCCTCTTTATCATTATTTTTAGCCATTTTAATTACTATGCATCTTGGTGTGGACCTCCTTGAATTCATCTCATTAGGGAATATCTGTGTTTCCTGGACCTGGATGTCTATTTCCTTCCTCAGATTAGGAAAGTTATCTGCTCTTATTTCTTTCAAATAAGTTTTCTATTCCCTTCTCTCTGTCTTCTCCTTTTGGATTTCCTATAATGTGAATGTTATTATACTTGATGATGTCACAGAGTTCCCTTAACCTTTTTTCACTTTTTATTATTCCTTTTTCTTTTTGCTATTCAGCGTGGTTGCTTTCCATTACCCTTCTTCCGGATTGCTGATTTGTTCTTCTGTATTCTCTAATCTGTTGTTAATTCCCTCTAGAGTAATTTCTCACTTCAGTTACTGAATTCTTCAGCTCTGATTGATTCTCTTTTATGTTTTCTATCTCTGTGTTTAAGTTCTGAGTTCATCTACTCTTTTCTCAATCCAGGGACTATCTTTACAAAATAACTTTGAACTCCTTATAGGCATATCATTTATCTCTGTTTCATTTGGCTCTTGTACCGTGACTTTGTCTTTTTCTTACATTTGGGACATATTCCTTTGTCTCCTCATTTTGTCTAGCTCTCTGCGTTTGCTTCTGTGTATTAGGTAGGTCAGCTACTCTCCTTGTCTAAAAGAGGTCCTGTCGTGCCCTATAGCACAATCCCTCCTGGTCATTAGAACCAGGTGCTCTAAAAGTGGTCCCTCTGTGGACGGACTATTCCCTCCTGTTGAGACTGAGCCAATTTTAGCCCAGCTGGCTGCAATGACTTGCTTTGCTCACTGTGGGTGCACTGGACAGGGTTTTCTCCCGGACTGTTAAGAGGATTGACTGTGGCTGCTGCGGGCTCACTGGTGGACAGAGCTGGCACTCAGCCTATCTGCAATTAGCCTCTCTGCCACAGCTGCAGGCACACTGAAGGGCAGGGCTTGCTCCCTAAGCAGCCAGCTAAGAGGCCTGGCTGCAAGAACAATGGGGCTGCTGGTGTGTGGGGTTATCTTCCTCCTTCCCAAGGCAGCAGTCACTTTGGAAAGACACCAGTCTCAGCTGGGGCTGCCTACCAGGTGTGATGAAGGGATGCCTGCTGAAGCAGGCTGGGTAGGGCAGGTCTGCTGGAGAATGGCAGGGTGGAGCTCACAAGGGAGATGGACAGTGTTAGAACTGGTTGGCTCCTACAAGAGTATCTGGTTATCTAGACTAAGGAAGAACTAGAAAAATGGTGCCTGCTAGCACCATTTATTTCCAGTGCCAGACACTTTCCCAGGTACTGGGAATACCACAGGAAATAATAAGCTCTGAGCTTATGTCATAGTGAAGAAAGGGACAATAAACAAGCAAGCAACACATACAGGATATCAGAAGGTGATGAAATCTTTGGAGAAAGGGAAGGAAAGGAAAGGGATGGGACACCTGAGAAGGAAGGCAGTCCCTGCACTCCACAGGGTGCCGGGAAGATCTCCCTTAAGGGTTGGGAGAGAGCCTGAGGCTGCAGTGGAAGAGCTAGTCCTTCCTGTGGGTCCCACGGATTCTCCCGCTGGTTCCCACAGACATACCAGGCTGTACAAGCATATTAACAGCCAGAAGGCTATTCAAAGATTCCAGTCCTCTTTCACACTCTGGGTTCTGGGCCTCTTCCTCCCCTTAATTCTCTCAGCTACCCCACCCTATCCAGACACATTTCTGACACCATCAGGATTCTCGAACTTATGGCTGGGTGGCAGAGCCATCTCAACCTCTCATCTTCCTTTGCCCAGCTCCCTGAGCCCAGCCTATCTCTGGTTTGGCTTCTGAAGCTGGGGCCTCCCTTGGGCCTCTTCCTGGTTCCTCAAAATCCAGCCTCCTTCCCAGGATACATTCTTAGTAGCAGGTAGGAAGCCAGTTCAGACTCCCTTGGTGATTTCCTTCCCACCTGAGCGTCTCCTTCTAGAAACAGGCTGTTGGGAAGGAAGGCAACAGCAGCACCTGAGACCACTGTAGGGGTCTCTGCAAGTAAGAGACCAGGGTCAGAGAGAAGCATCATGTAGGTGCTTGTATGCACACGTGGGTGGACCCGTAAATATGTAATTATGCAAGCATGAATGTGTGCATGCCTGGGTCTGTACAAGAACAGTGTGAGAATAAGTGTGGGCATCAGGCAGGAACAAATGGAATCTAAGAGAACAAGTGAGAAGAGGTGAGTGCTCACAGAGAGAAAGAAATACAAATATTTGCCAAGAGAGGGAAAATAAAAGACACCCAAAAGGAAACACCACAGGATATCAAGACACAAGGGTAAAAGTGTGACAGGGAGGTATTGGTATTAAAATCCCCAAATGCTGAGAAGATGGCAGGAGACAATAAATAAATAAATAAATCTGCTAAAATGAAGTATGAAAGAGGCAAGACTGACACAAAATTTGAGCTAATAAAATTCTTCCTGTGCACTTCTTAAGCATTTATTTCCCAGACCAAGGCTAACATAGCACAAATAACTAGGAAACAAATGACGGAGTGTTTCTAAAGATGATGTTTAGAAAGAAAAACCAGAAATTCTAGAAATTCAGCTGTCTGCATTACAAAATGCAAAAAGGAAAGGCTCTTGGGTCAGATCGCTGTGGTATAGAGCTGAGATAACGATTCTGAATGGTCTGGCCAAACGACAGGCTAAACAAACCAAAACTAAACAGGAAAACAAGAATGCTCACATATACAGACGCAAGCAACAGACTGCCCTATTTGAACACACCCGGGACCTCCTTGTGATGTTCAGGGTCTCCAAGGCAGCCTCCTGACCATGGAAAGGAGGCAAGGTCCTTCCTCCTGTGATAAGTGCCCCCTCTCCACTCTGCTATTTCCTGTGACTCGCATTTTCTGTTAATCTTCCTCTTGGAATCCTTGACAATGACTCACACGGCAACAGGGCTAGTCAGCAATACCACAGCCCTCCATAGTACATGCTGTGTAGGAGGCAAGCAGCTCCGTGGACTGGAGTGGGTATCGGTTTTTTCCTCTCTCTGTTCAGGGAGGATCTGCTTTTCAGCCACATTTCCCTCAAAACACAGCCCTGACAGAAGATGCTTACTACACAGATTTCTAAACGATGAAATGATCTGACTTTGGCTACTTGGTCATAATGAAACTAAAAACATAAGATGAAAAAACAATACTGTGATCATCACACCTACAAAAAACAACTTTATACTTGGGTGAAATCATGAGATCAGAAAAAAAAGCTCAAACTAATATTTTCCAACCTTTCACTAACAGCAAGGACTAAAACCACATGTTGTGAAGGTCTTGCACTGTGTTATTATTAGAAGTCACAATTCTATTGATACTGATGAGTCATTTGTATCGGCGGAAACCAAGAACTTCCATCAACATCATGTTACACAGTCACTGTGGCTTGGCTTTTTCTTTATTACTGGTCAAAGCTGCTTCAGAATGCTTACTGAAGCTTAAAAAAAAAAAGAAAAAGAAAAGAAAAGAAGGAGGAGAACTCCTCAAGGATGTGCAAAGCTTCCCTTCCCCAGCTGATCTCAAGTCATTCATCCTTCTCAAGATAGGTTGGGATGATTTGATCAATTCATATCTATAAAAGGAAGTTTATTTAGAAACCTCAGAAAAGTAACATTTCACACTTTCCGATGAAAATAAGCAGAACTGAACTCCAAAAACAAACAGTGAAACCATCTTTGAAAACACATGCCAGATTTAAAACGACCTGAGGTCAGGTTGTTGTTTTTTTGTTTTGTTTTGTTTTTTATAACCTTAATAACGTGCAACAGATATAAACAAACTCTGTCATCACTTAAGGGCTTGAACCACACAAAACCATGTTAGGCTAGTCACTGAGCACCCACTCCCCTACTTCCTCACTCAAGGCACATGCCCCTCCCAGAGGAGAAGTAGGTCAAGTTTCAGTTACACCAAGAAAACCTATGTTAAAGGTTTATGAGAGTTTCTTCCAGTGCTAAGGAAGAAATAACAGCATATACCTTTTCCTTTAATATCATCCCCTTACCCTTCTGCCCTTAAAGAGCCCCCAGAAAAGGTAAATGAAGTAAACAATCCATTTTCCTGAGGGATTCCCAGAAATGCCATGATTCTTACACAGTCTCTGCAAAGGTAGAAATATGTCCAACATTCTACCCTGCAACCAGAAGGCTCCGATTGGCTGCTGGAAGAAGGGAACCCAGCTCAGCAGTGACTGCAGATCTGAAAATAGTCCGCCAGCCGCTCAACGGCCCCGGGTGCTCTCCGAGGGCAGCATGGCCCTGTGGGCAGTTTACAGTGCGGCGGGCTGAGCGCCGCAACATCTGCATGAGTCAGCAAGCACTTCTGGTAGGAAACTGCTGACATGCCAAATTACTCTTGCATGCATAAGGTGCACACACCCACCCAGCAAAAAATCAAAACAAGGTACATGCAAATTAGCAAACAGGAACCTCTCGACCCTTGCAGTTCTATTTTCCAAGGTTAGACCAAAAATACAAATAATCTATATGCCACTCCTCAAAAAGCAGCAATGGCTCCCAATAATTCATCATGGTAATAAACAAACAGCTCACTCTCCGTGTTGTGATGTGTGGAACAGCTGCATTCAAATCTTACAAGCCAGTTAATTTTAACTGGCTTTAATTTTAACTGGATTTAACTGCTTTTCCTCCCTTCTGAAAAATCAAAATAGTTGCCCTATCAACCACAAAAACTGGTAACAGACCAGCACAGTTCCTGTTTTTCAGAGGGGACTTACTTTCAAACCCACAATATCAAGATGCTTAACATAAGTGGAAATTTAAAATTCACTGTTTGATGTGGGAGACTTAAACCTGTACACTAATTCAGATCCCACAAACGTTATAGAGTGATTACCTCTCACGTTCGTCCTACATGTCTTTCATCTCTGGTCTCTCATTTAATACAGGACCCAAATATCTACAGGAAAACTGGTTGTCTGGAACTCAGAACGCATTTTCCCATAGAAACAATGCCATGCTAGTGAGATAGCGTCTCAGGACAGTCCATGAAACTGTTTTCGAAGGTAAAATATGACTGAGAGGTTAAATTTGCTATTTAAAAAGAGAAAATAATACTATAACAATAGTTCCAAAACCAATTAAAAATGAAAAAAAGCCCCCTGAGTGACTGTGTTTGAGGAAGCATCTAATCAGAGGAAGATAAAGGGACAGCCTTCTTAATAAGACTTTTGGACTTGGTCTTTAGTTTCACTCTGGTTCTTTTAACATGGTTTAAATGATTTGGATTTATAACATGGATTAAATAATTTCACTTTAAAATACAAGGCATTCTCTTACTTTGGGATAATGTATCATTAAAAAAAAACTTTATCAGTTGTGAGCACTGATTTTTTCTTTTAAGATTTTATTTATTTATTTGACAGATCACAGGTAAGCAGAGAGGCAGGCAGAGAGAGAGGAGGAAGCAGGCTCCCCGCTGATCAGAAAGCCCTATTCCGGGCTCCATCCCAGGACCCCGGGATCATGACCTGAGCCAAAGGCAGAGGCTTTAACCCACTGAGCCACCCAGCACTGACTTTTTTTTTTTTTTCCAAAAAAAAAAAAAAAAAAAAGGTGACCAAGAGTTGGAAGAGAAAAATAGAAGGAAGAATGGTTACAAAAGGGGGATACTAGTGATTGAGGAACAAAAGGAAATGGAGTCTGGGAGAAAAGAAGGCATGGGGATATAACTAAACGAGGAAGACAGAGGAAAGGTAAGAATTAGAGAAAGGTCCCCCACTAGACCGTGAACTCCCAGAGAGGAGTCTTTCCACCCAGAGGCTCCATGACCGGACCTATACCGCAAACGGAGTCAGCAGGACAGTTCCACAGATTGGCACTAGATGGCGCCATCAACTCAACATAGCATGGTTGCTGGAGGCGTTTGCCTTGGGGGAGGGGTGCTATGAGATGCAGTTGAGACTCCACAACTGGGTATTCAGCAGGTAACATGTCTATCTAAAATAAGCATGGTTTCATTAGTCAGTCAACTTCTCCAAACATCCAGATGTCATCACCATGCTAACAGCATAGAGCATGCCAATTTTTAAACCTATCAACTAGAGTTTTAGTAATAAAATAGGATAGGGAGGCCATTGAATGGGGTCCATTGCTTTTTTTCCTCCTAAAATTGAATACTTAAGGATAATAGAGTATTTTGGGTTCTCTGCTACTGAAATGACAAAAATTCCTAATTATTAACCAAGTGGCTTTTCCCTGAAGCTCTGTTTAAATGTCAAATAACACACCATCTTGTTACACAGGTTTGTGTGATCAGATCCAGTGTTTGGCAGGAGGAAGGTGGTGTTCACTGACAAATGTATTATAACATTAAAAATCATTGGTTGTATTTTTAATATTACAGTGGTTTTATCTTCCGCTTATCTATATCCTCTGTCCAGGGTTGGATTTATGAACAGCCCTCTCTTTGCTCAGAAATGTCCTCCCATAACCAGTTTATGAGTGTGTGAAATCTTAACACTTCCATCTACAGAATTGAACTTCTTTGGCTTTTTCTCCTGTTAGTATGCTGATGCTTCAGAAAGAAGTGAGTACTAGAATGGTACTGTTATTTATACCCTAGTAAAATTGGTTTCACAAAATCCCCTTCTGAGACTGGTTTTGAAAGGGAATGAGGGGACTAGTTAAGGGCACTCATGACTGAAAGGCATCACAGAGAGTAGAAGGATGGAAAAGAAGACAGTGAAGAACTCATAGCAAACCTTGCCTAGCTTTACAACTACAGAAAGGATCATCATCCCTGACACTGATCTTCCCAAGAAGGCAGATGAAAAGTAGGGGTTAACTCTAAGTATGCCTGCATTTTCCTCTTGTTGAATGGGTAATAATATCTTTATAGTTAATTTCATATTTTTTTCACAGTTTGACTCTTCGGGGCTCATTCATTTGCATAATATGGAATCTTGAACCCATATAGATATTCTACAAATCAATGCAAGTAATTCTCATACGAAATCAGCAGCTTTAATTTAAGCTCATCATTGTTTGCATAGAAATCTTTATGCACTCATCTGCTTGATTTTTTTAATCACTTAAAACCTCCAACAGTGACACACTAAGCATCTCCTCATTTAGCCATCTCCAAAATTTGAACTAAATACTGAAAAATAAGCACAATACATTCATACGCTAGATCATTTTCCCAACTGAGCTTCAAATGTATGCTTGCTGTTCTAGCAGCTCCCAAGAATAATGCCTCTTGACTAAGGAAGACGATGTGGATGTCTGTCACGGGGGCAGAGCTGAGTCAGCATTCTCAACAGTGACCCTACACACATGAGGTAATCAGGGTCACTGCTGAACCAACTGCCCGGCTGAATCCTTTAAAACCATTCAAATCCCCAGTTGAGAGTTGCAACATGCTAATCTGGCAAGATAATCTCTTCCTGAAATTGACTAGAATGAGAGCAAAGGTTACCTGCTTTTATCTGTTACTAGTAGCTAATATATTTTTTTTAAGATTTTATTTATTTATTTGTCAGAGAGAGAGAGAGAGAGCACGCGAGAGAGAGCGAGCACAGGCAGAGTGGCAGGCAGAGGCAGAGGGAGAAGCAGGCTCCCTGCTGAGCAAGGAGCCCAGATGTGGGACTCGATCCCAGGACGCTGGGATCATGACCTGAGCCGAAGGCAGCCGCTTAACCAACTGAACCACCCAGGCATCCCAGTAGCTAATATTTCTAATTAGGAGCTCTAATGGAATTGGTTCTGGGTGAAATTCTTCCACCTCAGTAGAATAATCTACCTAGTATAAGTCTTTTACCTTTCCTACCTCATCAAAAGAAAAGAAAAGCTAAAAACAAAGTCTTCACTTAACAAAAGGCAGAAGCTTGAACTACAAGAAAATCCTGGGAAAAGAGTCATGGGATTCATGTTCTTTGTCTAGTTCTTCTTTGGTCTTTATGTCACCACTTCTGTTCTCTGATCCCCAAATGGACAATTAGACCTGAGGAATGAAATTATTAGAAAATGAATCATATGAAAGACAAAAGGCATATTCATTCAAGTTCACTGGCACATTATTTTTCAATTTTATCTTTCAGATAGATGTCAACAAAATAATCCAATATTGCAGAGTGAGTTGGCCTATATTTCCACTTCTGAAAACTGCGAGGAAGCAAAAAAGAAAAGCAGGGGGAGAGGGGCGGGGGGACAGAATAGCATGGTGGTTAAATGAACAGGCTCTAGCATCAGACACCTAGTTTCCAATCCCAGCTCTACCCCTCCTTAGCTGGGTGGCATCTATGTCTCCGCTTCTATTGATCACACCTAGCTCTGCGTTTGTTACAAGGATTAAATGAGTTAATATGAATAACACACATAGGAAGCTTCCAACATAGGTTAGCTATCATCAAAGAAAAAGAGTGTTAGCATACAATACAGTAGTTTGTTTTAAATAGATACTCTTAGGGCATCTGGGTGGCTCAGTACCCACCAACTCTTTGTTTTGGCTCAGGTCGCGATCTCAGGCCCCAAGTCAGGCTCTGGGCTTGTAGGGGAATCTGCCTGTGTATTCTCTCTCTCCCTCTGCCTCTGCCCCTCCCCCTGCTCATTTTCTCTCTCTAAAATATATAAATCAATCTTTAAAAAAAATGCCTTAAAATAAATTGATAGATACTGTCAAAAATCCTGAATTATACTAAGAATAGTCTAAATAATCCTTCTTGGTCTTCAGAGGCCGGAAACCTTCCTGCTCTGAGCTGAGCAGGGGTTTCATACAGAAGCTGGGCTCACATGTTCACTAAAGATCCTTGCCTACGTCATACATATACGTGCCAACTCGGAGGGAAGTCTGTGTAACTTCCAACCATTTAAATGTCAAAATGACCCTAAATAGGTTCAAAATAAAAACGCTACTGTGAATTTCCTTCCAAGGATGAGAATGAACAGTAGTCTTGGCAATTAACAATTCTGTTTTTATCAGGTTCTAAAGATGTAGGTAAATAAATCAATTCTGGCCTCTGTATACAGGAACCATTATTTGCCAAAATGGCCTCAAGGGCTATATATCATGGTTTATACACAATACTCCAAAGGACCAAAGACAGTAGTGAATTAATAGGATTAGGAAGCTATGAGGCAATGGCAAGCCCCAAATTTGAGATGGGCCCTGATGGTACCTCACTCATAATTTCTCAGGGAGGGCTACCCCAACTTCCCAACCTGGTGAAATCCCACCATTGTGCCCTCTGCTGCATGGAATACCTTTCCTTCATAGAACATGTAGTGGTGATCTGTCACCACCTAATTAATGTCATCTTTCTTACCTTTTTTTTCTTAAGATTTATTTGAGAGAGAGAGGGAGAGAGCATGCCCGTGCATTCAGAAGCAGGGGGAGGGGCAAAAGGAGAGGGAGAGAATCTCAAGCAAGATCTGTCTTCCCCCTGAGACCTGAGCTGAAATCAAGAGTTGGATGCTTAACTGTCTGAGCCACCTAGGTGCCCTGTCATCTCTCCTATTTGATGTCGTTCTTCACTAGGGCAGGGGCCAGGGCGGTCTTTGCTCCCCATGAGCACTATGCTCAACTAACACAATGCCTGCCACATAAGAGATGCTCAGTATATATTTATTTATGGAATGAATGAGGCATCTATCTCTAAAGAATGGCACTGAACATTTGTCCCATTTCGTGAAACTCATGTGGTTTTGTTGCTTAGGAAAATACAGAATAGGAAGAAAATAAAAACTGTCAGTAATGTGTGGATCCTGGGACACTGAGGAAACTTGCTGAGCACGCACCTTCCCTTTGTTTTCATACTTACAGAATGGGAATAACCACTCTGGGCTCTCTCAACTTTAAACTCCAAAGTGAAAGTCTAAGCCTTTTGAGTGAGACTCGTAGCGAGTCCCGAGGAAACTCTGGAAGCATCTGCAGAAATTGACGGGGGAGAGAGAAGAGAAGGATGTGCAAGACGAGAATTGATGGAGGCCCTGGAAACTCAAAAAGATTTCTTCTGAAACGAGCCTGGAGTTTGTCACACGCTAGCTGTAGGCTCAGGAACAAATGAAAACAATTATGAGAAGCCTGGGAGCACTGGACAGTGGAGATTTAAATGGTTGGGGAAGGAGAAGATGAAAGCTGACACACAGACAGGAGGGAGCTCAGCGACCAAGCACCAGCTCTCAGGGGTATCCGCAGTGTGTCCTCCAGCCTGCAGGAGACACACAAAAAGGTCAGGGAGGAAAATGACACATCTCAGAACCAAAGGACAATTTATTATCAGGCTAAGGAACAAAAGAGAAGTTAACCAGGGGAATATGCTGGAGAAATGATGATTACGAAGTCACTGGGGAAGACTGAGAGACATTTTGGCTATAATTCCAATGACTAGAATAAGGGAGTACGTGAAGTGCTTTCAGATTGGGCAGATTTATTATTTTGGAAAAAAATAGCTCAAGGAAAAACAAAGGCAAAATTCCTGCCTGATTTGTGAAGTAGTGCCACTAGTAAGACAAGGTTCAATTTCCATATTCTTTAGAAAAGAAATGGTCCTTGAAAAGGACAGAGAAGAGATTCTGAGGATACTTCCAGCATTAGAGAAGCTGAGCAGCATGCTGATGGTAAGATTAGGTTTCAGTTTTAGGTAGACTGACATCTGAAATGAACAAGAAAGAAAAAAGAAAAGGGAGAAAAGTAAAAGAAAAGATGTTGAATTGGCAAAGAAAACTACTTTCCTATGAAATATCCTAGGACACCCCCCTCCCCCGAAAAAGAAAGAATATTGTGGGCAGTCTATCTGAATTTTATAAAATGTTTAGTTCACAACAGGTTTCAGTTTGGACTCAAACAATTTATAAATATTTCCACAAAATTTAAAGACGGGCCAGGACTAGGTCATACACTGTCACTGATAAAACAAGAGTGATTTTCTGTCGTTCCCAAGGACTTGTTGCTTCTTTGCCTAACATGGCTCCAGAGGAGCTAGAAGTTCATCTTCTTTTCTCCCAAAATGCAAATTGTTACAACCAGCCCTAGGTTCATATCCTCAAGTGCTTCTGGTAGGGTTCTATGTCACTGGAGCTTCCCTACCATCCAGGAAAGAAAAGGGAGGAACGGGGAGGCAGATGCAGTGCTGGCTGTATAAACATAGGTTTTAACAAAGATGTTGCATCTAATATTGTTCTCTGTTGCTGGTACAGGAGCGTAGGAGCCACGTCCTCTGTTTACTATGGTCCCCATCTCACATCTAGTCACTGACTCAGGGCTGGACTGTGTATACAGGATGGGGAATAACCTTTAGGCAGTCAAGAAAACACACACTGCATTCAGATGAAATTCTTTGCCACATAAAGTGAGAAAATTCCTCTTCTGTAGAATGGGCACCATGCCTATTTCACACGGTTGCTTTGAGGAGTCAATGAGATATGAACAAGTCAAGTAGTCAACACAGTTTCTGGCACATCATGAGCATTCAATAAATCACAGCTATTATTTTAGTGGGCGTTTTCAAATGTCAAATTCTCATGTACGTAGCGAACAGGTTATTCAAAAGCGATGGATTATTTACCTGCAGAGGACTACATGGTGCCCATGGTATTTAGTCTTTGTCCTTTCAGGTTGCATTCTCTCTCAAAAGGAAAGTTACTAATCTCTGAGTGGGACTCAAAGTGGATTTCAAGTTTTGTTTTTCTTACATCTTGCAACTTTTTGGATAGCTATAACCATTTATTTGATGGAGACTCATAAATCATCAACTGTGTGCCAGGCTCTTAGGGAACAGCCAGATACAGAAATATCAAACAATAAGATGTTTGAGCCGGTTCAGTGGTAGAAGACAGGCTGCCTGCCGGCCAGCTCTAGCAACTTCCTATATTCTCATCCAACATTTCAAAAATTTTGAGCTAATCTTAAAAAATTAGGGATTCCACGTAGAAGTCTATCAGATAAACAGCTTCGCTTGGTTATATCAGATGGCATGGTAACACAAAGCCAGTACTCCCACCCATTCCTACCTGGCAACAGTCGACGACAAGAAGCTGAGTGGTTGCCTGCCCCTCTGTGCTGTGTCCCCGTCCTCACCAGGAGAGTGAAAGGTGAAAATGAAGGGCTCTGAATTCAAGAATTATTAAGGATTTCAAGAAGATTAACAACAGCAGATTCAACCAAGTGTGAGACCCGTCTGAGCAGGGGAGGAGGGTGCAACAGAATAAGCACAGGTCCACACAACCGGGTGTAGACACCACACTCCCTCGGCAAAACAGGAAGGGTCTTTATTTCTCTGAGTGTTCTGTCATTCATTCAGCAATGAAGCCAGTATTTAACCAGCCAGATACCCCAGCCCCCTGAAATCTGAGGTACAAAAGGTAGGGGAGTGAAAGCGCCACACAGCTGAGCTATAGAGCTTCCAGAATCCCTCTCCTCCCTTGTTAAGGCTGGATCCATACCAGAGACACTAAGCGCGAGTTAATCCAAGTAAAATTAAACTGCTCCCAACAATATAGATTGGCCTGAGCCCTTTTGTTGGCATCACAGGAGCCCCCGATCATACATTCTGCACAAGCGCTAATGAATAAGTCCCGACGGCGTGCAGTGGGCCCAGAAGTGAAGGGCTGGCCTAGGAGAGATTTGAACGTGAACCTGACCATCTGGCTCTCTGCGACTCACTTTGATCACAAAATGAATTGCAACAAATTGAAGAGCACATGGCTAGAGTTAATTGTCTCATCTGTAATCTGAACCTACTTTTAAGCAGTTATTATTACCCTCTATCAGGTGGAAACGTTTCCTACCATCACTGCAAAGTGCATTTCCTGATGAACTGTAATGGATCATTAAATCCCATATCTGAATAACAATACTTTGCACTTATGCAGTGCCTTTCATCCAGGGATTTCCAGGCAGTTTGCAAATAATTAAGCCCCTCCGAACAGCAGCCAGAGGTTGAGCCCCTGGAAGGGACTTGCCTGAAGACACTGAGTCAAAGGCATGATTCAATAGAAAGAGAATAAATGGTTTCCTCCCGGGCATTAGTGATACTGAAAAGGGAATTGGGGTGGGGAAAGGAGAGGGTTGTTCTGATTCCCTCCTTGCCTTTCTGCTTTACCCCTGCTTCTCTATGGCCGATCCTCACATGCCACCTACAAAGAACAGAAAAGTAACAAAGGTACTCCTAATTTAGCTGAGAGTTCATACATACACATGTATGAAGAGAATGTTTTTCCATGTAATCCTGGCATATACAATAGGAACTGACATTTCGATCCACCTGCAGAATTGACAGATACCAGAGGAATTAACTCAACACACTTAAGATTACCAAATGTCAAAGCTAAAGCCTTCCAAAATCCAAAATGAAAATATTGCTCTGCATATATAAAGTGTGTTCTAACAAAAGTACTTCATCCCATAGTCCTGTGGTCCATTTTGGGGAACCCCCTCCCCTTTGAATGACATTCCAAGTTTCAGGAACAGCAAAATAGGGCAGAATTGGGCAATCAATGTGTTCTCCAAACCAGAACACTGGAAGGGAGAAACACTTCAGCCACCACAAGTTTTGTGGTGAAATTATAAACTCCTGAAAAACGGAATTTATAATGGAAATGCTGACAGACCTTTCACTGAAGCAGTTTGAGTGCAACACTGTAATTTAGCCATCTCTCTTACAGACTAAAGACTAATTCTAACAAGATGTCATTTTGACTCACGTTTATTACTACCTGCAAGAATGAAAAATGCCATTTACTTGGGAGCTGCCAGAGAACCAGGGTGGGGCAATCTCACATTTTAAGCAAGACGCCCGCTGCCTTACCAAAATAGCCCTCTCCGCGGAAAGAGTGGCAGCCTTTCACGCTCAGCTTCTTTCATGTCAGCCAGAGTTTCGCGGCTCGACATGCCTTTCCTACATGTTACATTTTAATGATCTGAGAAAACCGTTATCAGAGTTAACATCTCTAATTTTACTCTAAACAGACAAAAGCAAAATATCTCATTAGGCATCATCTCCGCCAAAGCTCCCACTAGGCAGAAAAGGATTTTTATCTAAAGTAATTACCCTTTTTAGTTAAATACGCTCAACAGATGAAATTTACACACGGAGTGCGACTGCAGCACTAGACAGTGAAGGTGAAAACCTTGGAACGCCGTGTCTCGCTACCCGCGGGCCCGCCGGGAGTCTGCGGCTCAGTAGGGGTGGGGCGCCCTCGTCCCTCCCCTTTCTTGGGGGCCACCGGTCGCAGCGACCGCGATGACCCGGCGCGAGAGCTGCGAGGCGCGCCTTCTCCGGCCACAGACGAAACCATCCGGACACCGGAACTTCCCCCAAGTTGTCAAACTCGCCTACACGCGAGAAGGTGCTGGGGATACCCAGCACGTCCACAACCCCCGAAGCCAAGGGTAGGCGGCCCTCTCACATGCATACACTCGGCCCTGCCCGCTTCCTCCCACGGTTCGAGTTCCCGCAAATCCTCCGCCA
Organism: Mellivora capensis; assembly: GCA_004024625.1. Classification (NCBI taxonomy): domain Eukaryota; kingdom Metazoa; phylum Chordata; class Mammalia; order Carnivora; family Mustelidae; genus Mellivora; species Mellivora capensis. The sequence continues at coordinate 76,618 of PISX010000448.1, read as the reverse complement.
GACCGAGGTGGACGAGATGCTCACTCGAGTCCCCTCTCGCGGGCAGCTGGGGTAGTCCATGAGCGCCGCCCGCCGCCCTCTCCAAAGGCACTGGGCAACTGAGCACCCACCCGTGAGAGGAGTACGGAGCGATCGCAGGGAGCCTTGGCGTGGGGAGGTGGAGATGCGTCTCCGGGATAAACTCCTCTCCGAGGTGGAGCTTGGAGACTGAAGTGTGGGGAGGAAGAAGAGGGTGTGTGTGTTGCACTTTGATTTCATGGAGAATCTTGGGGGGTGGAGGTGCAAGATTTCCCAGTCTGAAGGCACGAGCGCCGCGGTTCGAGCACCCGGGGACGCATTCCGATAACGCGGTCATTCGCCAGTAGGAATGCCATCCCGCGGTTAACGCTGCGAGGCCGCCAGCTTGCCTCTTCTCGGGACCCTAAACTTGGGCTTTGATCCCGCGCCAGTCGCGGAGGTCCTAGCTACCTAGCCGCGACTGACAGCTGAGCGCGAAGGCGCGGCGGCCGCAGTCCCTGCGGAGCAGCCCCAGGCGCGGACGCCGCGGGCAAGGAGGCCGCCGGGCCTGGCGCTGGGATCGCGGGCTGGGGGCCGGGGAACAGGGCCGTGGGTCTGACAGCTGCTCCGGCTCGCGCGGACGCGCGCCTCCCTCCAGCCCGCCCTCCCCACGTCTGACTTATTACCCTCTGCTCCTCCTCCCCCTGCTGTTCCAAAACACCCGTCGACGCGAGCAAAATACAATGCCGCCTCGCCTGCCGTAAACAGCCTGGCGAGAGAGCGCACATTCGCCGCGGCGCGTCCGCCGGCTTGGCTCCCACCCCCTTCCCGTTCCTAGAAAATGCCATAAAAGCGGGCCGGGCGCTCGACGGGAGGCTGCGCGTCGGGCCGCCGCGGCTCCCTCTCCGCGCCGCTTTCCCCACGCCTACCCGCCTGCCCCGCGCACCCGCGCGCCCCGCAAACTTGCCCCGCCGCCCCGCCCCGCGCCGGGGCCCGGGACCCGGGGCCGGAGACTCACCTCGCCAGAGAACTTTGCGTCCTTTTCCGCCTCCTCTTCCCAACGTCTTCCCAGCCTGCAGCCCCCTCCAGGGAGCCGGCGCGGTGGGCGGTTCGGGGGTTACCAAAAGCTCACCGAGAGGACGCGCATCACATGGCAGCTCGTTCCCAGCCCCCCGAGTGTGCCGGGGAGGGGGAGGGGAAGGGTCGAAGGGAGGCCGGAGGGAAAGCTAGAGCCGGGCGGCAGCGGGAGTAGGCAAGCGGGGTGGCGAGGGCGGCGGCGGGCGCTCACGTTAGCGCTGCTGCGACCGCAGCCCGGGTGTGCACGGTCGCTGCTGCTGCTGATGAGGCGGCGGCGGCTCGGCGCTGTTTGCTCCGCGCCGCACGGCTCGCGCTCTCCCCGGAACGCCCACACTCTCAATCGCTACATTGTTGACATTCGGCGCTGACGTCACCCGCTCCCCATTCACAATAACTTTACGGGAGCCGGGCAGCGCACCTCCCCGGCCGCTGGGGCGCCGTACGCCTGGCGACTAGCGTAAGCCGCTCCGCGAATGGCGCTCCGGGGGCTGGGGTGGGGGGCGAGGGGCGGGGGCGGGCGCGCGCGCTCGGCTAGCTCGCGGGAGGGGGCGCGCCTCAGCCGCCGCTGCACTCCCCGCTTTGTGCAGCCGCGCGGCGAGCAGAGCCCCCTGCTCCCGGCCCCGCTGACCGCCTGGCTGGGTCCGGCCTTGCTGCGGACTTGGGAGGGCCGTGAAAGGCAAGGGTTGAGGGCTTAAGGGTGGCGGGAGTGGTGAGGGCTGGTGTGGCACGTGGGGAGGGGTGCAGAGCCCAGGGCCCTGTCCCCGGGAAGAGGAGCCAGACGTCGAGTCCTGGGATTCCTGGGTTGTCTAGCGTTTCCCAGGAGGGGCGGGAAAAGATGGTCCTCGGGCCCCCACAGAGCTAAGCGGGCCCCCTCATGAGTGGGGGTGGGGCGAGGAAGAGTAGCTTCCGACCCGCCAGCTGTGTTGACGTTTGAATCCTTCACTCGGGAGCCTCGGCCCGTCCCACTGAGCGAGTCCGTGAGCCCCCATGACTTGTTAAAGCGGCGAGAGCAGTTGCGAAGTGTAAACCAAGAGCCTCCCTCTCAGCTTCAGCCCCAGCTCCTCCTGTGTTCCAGCCTCTCCCCTGCCTCTTACTCCGGAGGCTGTCGGGGTGTTGCTGCTGCACTTTAAGGCCATCGTGTGGCTGCCCTGTCAGAAGAAGGCTTGATGGTGGTGAGGATTTTACAGAAAGTAATTAGGACTTAGACTGAACGAACATTTACAATAAAGGAAGGTTGTGTTAGTGCAGAGCTGGCGCCTGCAACTTTACCCCTGCCAAGGCCAAGAAATTCTGCCACGTTTCCCTGAACACCTATAACTTAGCCCCCTTGTGTACCGGCAGTATTCCATATTATTACACGTGGTGCTGATTTTTAATGAATATTATAAAACTTTGGCTGGCTCTACTGAGAGAAGGATCATAAATCCCCCCTGTAAAATGGGCACTGGCATATGCTGAGGAAGCAGTGAAGCATTGCCCTGGGAGTCTTGCGATACCAGCCAAAATGTGACTCTGAACCACCTTCTTTTGAGGGCAGAGTTTTAAAAGGCCCCATTTTGACCATCTGCGGGGAAAGCTAAGAGATGGATGAGAGGAAGCTGAAGGGGCCAAGCAGATTTTTCTAACAGCATTGCAGGGCCTCTCAGGTAGGTCTAGAACCACATGGAGAGTTTCTCTCAGCTAGCTTTCGTGGTTTTCAGATGAAGAGAAGCCTCAGAGCTTGGAGCAGGTTTCAGTCTCCTGACTTCGGGTCCAGTGCCCCTGTTGACAAAACACCACACTTCCGAGGTCCCTGCGTGGCGCCCTGGCCAGGACCAAGAAGACTGATCTACGGTCTGCCCTGGCAGGGCCAGTTCTTAGTCTTGTGGATGGCGATGTTTCTACATTCCTCATTCCTGTAAGTATGTGAGCACCAGGGTGATAACTTTGTGCATTTTGATAGCACCAGTTGGTTTTTCTGGGGCCAGGCTTGAGAAGATCCCTGTGAGGGCCATGCAAATTCATTTCTTTACAAGCCCGCCATGGCTGCCCAGCTGTGAGGAGTTGGGCACCTGGGTGTGGGATGCGGAGGGGGAAGGACTGGGAGGCTACTGCCCGCTGATGTTGCCACCTTGCTTCTGGTCCCAGATGGGTCCAACAAAGGCTATTAGGTCATTTCAATTAGTTGACTTGCCAAAGATTCAGACTGGAGTTTGCTTCATTTCAAATTCTCATGTATGAGGTGGGACAGCAATTAGAGATGAAAAAACCAAATGCAACTGTAATAGGTTGTATTACCCAGTCATTCAGGGTGGTTGGATTAGAACTGATTGACCTCTAAAGTCACCTCCAGTCCTGCCATCATGTGGCCCTGTGGCAGTGAATAAGACACAACCTTACCTTTAAGGAGCTTGAAGCCTAGTAAGGAGTGAGTTAGTTCCTATTCAATAGTTAGAAGTAGGTTACTTGATTTAAAGCCTACTAAACAAATTCAGAATTATATGAAATTATACTTAATAGTACTACCTCAGAGGTCAGGCTGTGGATGGACTTAGCACCCTTATAGTGAGTATTTCCTGGCCAATCCCTGGGTTTATGGTGCCACTCTGGACACTTCAGGCATTTACAATGTGAAACAGATGCAGGTTCTTCCCTCTGTATATTCATGGCAGTAGCTTAAGTAGAGGTCAGTTTATTTCCCATGTCTGCAACATTCAAACTTTTCTGATCTACTACTTTTTTTTCTATATAGTTATATGTGTGCACTGATCCAGAATATGGGTTCATCTGTGATACATTTCTTTTTTTTTTTAAGATTTTTATTTATTTATTTGTGAGAGAGCAAGAGGGCGAGCACAGGCAGACAGAGTGGCAGGCAGAGGCAGAGGGAGAAGCAGGCTCCCCGCCGAGCAAGGAGCCCGATGTGGGACTTGATCCCAGGACGCTGGGATCATGACCTGAGCCGAAGGCAGCCGCTTAACCAACTGAGCCACCCAGGCGTCCCCTGTGATACATTTCTAAGCAAGATATGATTTATAGGGATAATAACCTTGTACCATAGTACTAAAGTCAGTAAACATCATTTCTATAAATCTCCTTGATTTTGTAAAATAAGATAGGAAGAATTACTCAGGAAACAAAAAATGAGCAAAGGAAGACAGAAGAAATGAGCAGTTCACAAGTCCTTGATTTTCTTGCTCTCGAGCACCCAAGAGGGTGATCAGATCCCATAGAGGATCTGATGATGTTGAGAAGATATAATGGTTTCCCTTAGGCAGAACAGTAGGCATAATTTTAAATGAGGTACCTTGAACAATATATAGCAGGACAAAGTTAATGTCCAATGAGAGAGAACAGAGTGAGATGCTTAGAGGGGGGAGATTGCCAAAGCTGGGAGGAACAAATAGATTGAAGGAAGTTCTGTTAAGAAGAAAGTGAGTTCTACCCATGGGGCAAATTCCTCAGAATTATGAGTAGTGTTTATTATTTCAAAATCTGATGTTTCAGAGTGTATCTAAACCATAAAACTTCAGCTCAGCACCACACAGGTGACGCTTGGACAAACTGATCAAACTTGAATAGCTTTGGTAATTTATTCAACGATTTTTGAGCCACCTATTATGTGGCAGACAGTTTCTATGAGCTGAGATGTTGAATTCTTATTCTAGTGATGAGATGGGGGTGGGAGAGGGAGACAAACAATGAGCCTGTGTGTGGGGGGGTGTATAATATATAAAAATGCATAGAACCATATACAATATATATAGTTAATATAATATCAAGTTTTATGTTATAATATTTGGGGGTGAAGAGAATTGTAAAATCAAATAGTATATAAAGGAGCTCAGGAGTGATAGCGTAGGACCATTCCCAGATAGGGTGGTTGGGGGCAAGGAAGGTGTCCCTGATGAGAATATTAGAGCAGAGATATGAATGAAGTTAGGGGGCAAGTTCTGAAGCTATCTTGAGGACAAGCTTTTCAAATATGGAGAAGAGCAAGTGCAAAGGCCCTGAGGTAGAGAGGACTTGGCATGCTCCAGGGATAGCAAAGTGGCTACTATGCCTGATACAGAGGAATAGGAAGGAGAGTAGCCAGAGATGATGCCAAAAGGAGAGCCAGCAGGGTTATAGTTTGGTGAAATGAGAAGACATTTTTAGGGGTTTTTGCAGAGAAAGGTCATGACTAGCCCTGATTCCTGAGAGATCATTCTGTTTGTGAAGTGGAAGGGGAGGACAAGAGTGGAAGCACAGACTATTAGGAGTCTGTTGAGCTAGGCAGAGAGGTGATGGTAATTTGGTCTACAATGATGACTTTATATGGAATCTAGATATATATTCAAAGTAAAACAGACAGGACTTATGATTCATTTGTGGAATGTGAGAGAAAGAGGGGTCAAAGAGAATTCTGGATTTGGTCATGAACAGCTGATTAATAAAGACTCCATTTAGTAAAATAAGGAAGACTACAGGAGGAGTAGGTATGGAAGGAAAGCTCAAGTATTTGGGTTTGGATGTAGTAAATTTTAGATGTCTTTCAGACATCTAAGTGGGAAAGTTGAGTAGGCAATGAGACATGAGAACATAGCCTTCAGGAGAGAGGTGTGGACTAGAGATGGATATCTGTGTGTCATCAGCATAGAGAATCTGCAAATACTGATAGAGAAGAGCAAAGAAGAGGTCTGAACATTGAGACTAGGGGCACTCCAACATTTAGAGTTCAGCAGATGAAGATAAAGGAGATCTGGCCAACGTGACTGGGAAATAGCAGCCAATGAGGAAAAGAGAGAGAATTGGAGTCAAGTGAAGAGAATGTTTTGAGAATCAAGGAATAATCAGTTATGCCAATGCTGCTGACTTTTCAGCTTGTTCACCTGGAGGGTATTGTTGTCTTTGATGGAGGAGAGTTGGTAGGGACCACATCTGGCTGGAGTGGAGTGGAGAAAGCATGGGAGGACCGGAAGTAGAGGCAGTGGGTACGGACCACTCCCTTGTTGTGTTGGGAAAGTTAAGATGAGGAAATGTGCAGCTGGCAATGGGAGACATGAGAGCTCATTGGAGGGAATAATTGAGGCAAGAGGGGAAACTGTTGATGCACAGAGGGGAGGAATAGTTTCTGGAGGGATGTTCTTGAGTTGGGTAGGGCCCATTCTTCCCTATCACCAGGAGAGAAGGCAGTTCAGGTAGTGGAGTGTGGAGAGGCTGGACTGTGGTTGTGGGAAATGTGAGCTGTTCCTGTGTGAGTGAGTCTGACCTTGATTCTGAGAGGACTGGGAAGCCAGATGATCAATTGATGGTACAGGAGGGGAAAGTGTGGAAGAGGGAGGAGAGAGGAAAGGTGTGGTCTAGTGCAAGGCAATGTAGCACAGAGGAAATCTGGGTCACTACTTGAGGCTGGATGGACATGCCACTGTCAAGAAGAGTTATTTCTTATTGTATAAAATCTCACAAAAGTTTTGAAAAATAATCAGTGTGTTCCAAACTGGAGAGCATTGTAATTTTCCAGGGTAACTAGGATCATGCAAAAATTTTACTCGAGCTATTGCTGAATTTGGCTGGTAGCTTTTTTTCTTTGTAACGACCCATTCCTCTTATTTGTCCCATCTTTATCCTCCCCCATCCCCCCGCCAAAATCACCTCAGTTCCTAAGAAGGAGTTTGGAAATCGTCCTTAAGAGGAGAGGATGTTCTCACATCACTATATGTAGTGACTAGCCCAAGATCTGCTTCTACAATAAAGAATTGATGCCACTCTTATCTAAAAATTTAAGTGAAATAAAATAATTGCTTAACATGCACAACTGAATATCTGTTGTGCTGATGAGAGATGAAAAATTGGAAAACGTTGGATCCTATCCTCATATGAACTTAAAAAAATCTAGGCAGGTAGTCAAAACTAATATAAATAAACAATTGACATAGGCACTGATTTTATAGTTAATTGTGTTATTTAAAGTGGTTACTCATAATTAATATTCAAAATTAGTTACATAGAAATTCTACTTATTGGACTTTATACTAATGTAAAAATTAAGAATCTACAGGAAGATTTTTTTAATGTGTAATGACAAAAACAAAATGGAAAAATGTAAATGCCTTACAGCAGAAAACTGGCTAAATTGTGGTTTATCCATAAAATGGAGTACCACAGATTCATCAAAAATTATGTTGAAGAAGTATGTATATTGGCATTTTAATGTTTTAGTAGTACATTTTAAAAACAATTTGTGACACAGTATGATCCCAGAAGTGGAAAAACCGTCTAAGCATTTGAATAGAGAAAACTCTGGAAGGATATTCAGTGTTAAAGTGGTTCTCTCCAGAAGAACTTATGAGTGGTTTTTCTTTGTGCCTAACTGGTTTTTAAAATTTTTTCTCTAATGTAAATGTATTACTTCTCTAATAAAGAAAGCCTATAAAAGTTATAAAATTGAAGACATGTGTAATTAAATTCTAATAAGAACTTAAGTGTTGTAGGTGTTAAGAGGGGGAAAAAATTTATGAGGGCTGGAGCAGCCAGGAAGGGTTTCATGGAGAAGGCAAATTTGAGTCAAATGTCAAAGCTGGGAAGGATTCAGAGAGGAGAAAAGGTGGCTGGACATTCAACACATCTTTGCTCAAAGAAATTTGACAAAGTTCAGCTGGAGACAGAAATAATCTGACAAATTTCAAATTATATGAAAAAAGAGTCTTGATTTTATTCTGACAAAAATGTCATTGAAATGAAATTGTTTTTCTCAGTCCAGCTAATGATTCTTTGAGGGGCACAGAATTGAGTTCACCAACTCCTATAGCAATTTCCTCCTAAAATATAGGACTAGACTTAAGGCTTCAAATCTATTAAAAAAAAAAAAAAAAACCTGTTTACGTGATAGAATTACACAAGGGCATCCAAGCTGAACACTGGTAACAGCAACATGTTGGTCAGCACAGCTGTCCTGTCCCCACGTGCATACAGCAGGCGTAGCGCCTGTGTGAATGGCGGAGATTTGGGCCTTATCTGTCTTCATTTCTCCAGCGTGCTTCCCACATAGATCTCCCACAGCACCACACATTGAGAAGCTCAGTTCAGTGTGTTTCAGGTGGTTGGTGCATGCGGAAACCCCGTAGGCTCATGCCCAGACTTGAATCAAGCCTTTGGTGATCTTGCCATTGGATGAAAACATCAAGGCATCCTGTTTGTTCCAGTTTCACTTCAGCACCCCTTAGATTTACAGCTTTGCCCGTGCTCTGCCGTCATTGCAGGCAAGGTTCTGTTGGAAGGTTTCCTCCATCCTCAACTTTCTGAAGCTGAAAAGAGTGGTGTCAGGGAGGTGGGTTGGTATAAAATTTGTCCCGGGATTGGTGCTAAGCCATGATTCAGAGGAAGGACATGTATTCCCAGACTTGCTGACCAATTCATGCTACCCAAAGCAGATGCTGAATCAGAATGCTTAATTATTATTATAACCACTAGTGGATTATTGGCAGGATAACATACTTCATCCTGGAAAGAGATAAATGAACACCAAAAATTCTTATCTCTTGGGGCACCTGGGTGGCTAAGTGGGTTAAGCCTCTGCCTTCGGCTCAGGTCATGGTCTCAGGGTCCTGGGATCGAGCCCCATATCGGGCTCTCTGCTCAGCAGAGAACCTGTTCCCCCCTTTCTTTCTGCCTGCCTCTCTGCCTATTTGTGATCTCTGTCTGTCAAATAAATATAAATTATTAAAAAAATATTCTTATCTCAAACTTTTTTTTTTTTAATTCAGTGATAGATTAAATGTGTGTATTTCTGATCTCGCCTCTGTTACTTACTGCCTCACCTGTGGGCTCATTTCAGTCATACACAATACATTTGAAAAATAACTTATCTTGAAATAATCTCAAACTTTTGGAAAAGTTGCCAGAGTAATACAGAGAACTTCCCTATCACCTTTATCCAGATACCCCAATTGTTTGTTTGTTTTTTTTAAGATTTTATTTATTTGACAGAGAGAGATCACAAAGTAGGCAGAGAAGCAGGCAGAGAGAGAGGTGGAAGCAGGCTCCCCACTGAGCAGAGAGCTCTCTGTGGGGCTCGATCCCAGGACCCTGAGATCATGACCTGGGCCAAAGGCAGAGGCTTAACCCACGGAGCCACCTAGGCGCCCCACTCTAATTGTTAATATTCTAACATTTGCGTCCTCCCTTTCTTGGTCTCTCTCTACATACACAGTCATGTTATTCTGAATATTGAAAGGAAGTTTTCAGCGGGATGTCCACCATCCCCTAAATGCTTCAGAACATATTTTCAAAGGGCAATGATACTGTTCTATGTAACCACAATATAACAGACAAATCAGGAAGTTAACATGGATATGACACAATCATCTGATCCAGAGACCTCATTTGAATTTTACCAACTGTCCCAACAATATATCTTTTTGCTTTCTGGCCAAAGATCTGGTTCAGGATTACAGGTTACACATAGTTGTTGTATCTCTTCAGTCTCCTTCCATGTGGGGCATTTCCCTGCTCAGTCTCCTCAGCCCCCAGTGCCACCAGTGGCTTCAGGGGCAAGGAGTAAAGGAAGCATGACAATACCTCTCTTGACTGTTCCTTGATTCAAAGTGTTGGTGCTCAATATACTGAGGATTCATTAAGGATTTGTGAGGTCTTTGTAAGTTATATTTAAAAAGAAAACAAAGAGAAATAAGCAGGTAAAGACAAGGGTTTATATTTAGTTGATAGTTAATAGAAGCATCCCAAGTAAATGAAAGTGTCTCACCTCACAGGGACATTGCATACATTGTTTTCTTTGCCTCTCTTTTCTTTCCCAGAAAACTCCTACTTATCCTGCTCTCCCCTAAGTGAAATTTCCCTCGCCCCTCCTTAGGTCAGATCCACTCTATATGAATCTTGGACCTTAAATTTTTGCAGCATTCATTACAATTACAATTATATTCTCCTTTCCTTTTTAAATTTATTTTAAAGATTACAGTATAACACATATAAAATTTACCACCTTAGCCATTTTTAAGTGTACAGTAGTGTTAAGTACATTCACATTGCTGTGCGGCCAGAACTCTTTTCATCTTGTAAAATGGAAACTCTAGACCCATTAAACAGTAGCTCCCCAATCTCCCCTACTTTCAGCCCCGACAACCACTCTTCTACTTTCTGTCTCTATGAATTTGACTATTCTAGGTACCAGTTTTTCCACATCCTCACCAACATTTATTTTTGTTTCTGTGTTTTGATAGTAGCCATACTAATGGGTGTGACGTGGTAACTCATCGTGGTTTTGATTTGCATTTCCCTAATGATTAGTGATGTTGAGCACTTTTTTCATGTACTTGTTGGCATTTGTATATCTTCTGCGGAGAAATGTCTATTCAAGTCCTTTGCCCACTTTTTAAAATCAGGTTATTTGGGTTTTTTTGTCATTGAGTTGTAGGAATTCTTTATATATTCTGGATATTAACCCCTTATCACATGTGTGATTTGCAAATATTTTCTCCCATTTTGTAGGTTGCTTTTTCACACTGTTGATAATGTCTCTTGATGCACCCAAGTTTTAAATTTTGAGGTAGTCTAATTCGTCTGGTTTTTTTTTAAACTTTTGTTACCTATGCTGCTGGTGTCTATATCCAGGAAATCCAAGTTCAGTGTCAATGAGCTTTCCCCTATGTTTTCTTCTAAGAGTTTTATAGCTTTAGCTCTTATGTTTAGGTCTTTGATCCATTTTAAATTAATTTTTATAATGGTTATAGTAAGGATTTAAGTTCATTCTTTTGCATGTGGATATCCAGTTTTCCTAACAGTATTTATTAAAAATACTATCCTTTCCCCATTGATTGGTGTTGGGATCCTTGTCAAAAATCACTTAACCGTATGTACAAGGGTTCATTTCTGGGCTATTTTATTCCATTGGTTTATGTCTGTCTTCATGAAAGTACAACATTGTTTTGGTTACTGTAGCTTTGTAGTAAGTTTTAAAATCAGGAAGTGTGAGACCTCCAACTTTGTTCTTATTTTTCAAGATTTTTTTGTCTCTTTGAGGTTCCTTGAGATTCCATATGAATTTTAGGATGGATTTTTCCATTTCTACAAAAACTACTATTGGGGTTTTTATGGGAATTGCATAGTTTTCATGTGTACAAGTCTTTGCCTTCTTGGTTAAGTTTATTCCTAAGTATTTTATTCTTTTGATGGTATTGTAAATAGAATTATTTTCTTAATTTCTTTTTTGGATCATTCATTCATTTTTTCTATTTGGAGTGGAATGATTTGTTCAATTTTTATCTCTGGGCTAGAAGCTTGAGGAGTGTAGAAACAGTGTCTGCTTTTGCCCACACTTGCACCCCAAGGCCTTTTGTAGCAAGTCACTAAGTATGTGCTAAATAAATACTCGTTAATTTTTTCTAATAGTGCCAGACTGGTTCAGTAGACTTACTGTCTGTTTTCATATGTGAATAAAGAGTATACCGATGCTGAACCATTTACCTTGACTGTCTTTTAAGTCCTCCTCCCTTTAAAATAAAAATGACCTGATATTTACTTACTGCTTATATGCTGTGTCTTTGTATATGTTACTTTATTTCTCATAGCAATTCTGTGAGGTGGGCAGAATATACTTTGTTGAAAATCTGAGTTCTGGAGTAAACTTCTTTGACCTGATTCTGCCGCTTGCAAGCTGTGTGACTTTGAACACGTTACCTCATCTGTCTGTGCCTGATTCCTATAATGTGGGATTCCTAATATGCATTCTTATTTGGTGTGTCCTACACATTCATTAAAATATCATAGGGCCACCTGGGTGGTGCAGCCAGTTAAGCATCAGACTCTGTTTCGGCTCAGGTTTTGATCTCAGGGTCCTGAGATTGAGCCCCATGTAGGGAACCACACTCATTGCAGAGTCTGCTTGAGACTCTCTCTCTTCTCCCTCTGTCCCTATCCCACGTGCTCTCTCTTGCTCTCTCAAATAAATTAATAAATCTTAAAAAAAAAAGATATGTCATTTGTTTAGCACATAGTAAGTGAATACTACATTCTAGTAATCATTATCTCAACTTTGCAAATGTAGGAGCTGAGGTTTAAGGAGGATACGCTACCCATGATCACGCCTAGGCAGTCTAGAATCCCGAATTACTTAAGCCCTGTACTGAAGTGCCTCCTGTGTACACCATTCTTCCCTATATCTGAGACCAGGCAGTGAGGAAAGTCATAAGCCCCTGAAGGATAAAACGTTTGAAGAATTTGCAAGAAATGGAACCTCCCGGGATGCCAGATCAGAGTGTGCAGGGACAGCCCTTTCATCTTTCAGAAATTCACTTGGAACTCCTGGAGAGACTCAGGGTGTCCTAAAGGGAAATCTGACTCTAAAGATCAGAAGTCTTCTCTCAGTTGATCAAGCTCTGTCTATAGTGCATACCAGCCAGACGGCCAGCCTGGCTCAGGAGGACCCATCCTAGAGTGGGGAGGTCTTTAGGGAAGGGGAGAGGGGCTTCTGGCACTATTCCATGACCAAAGAGGAGGCTGGTGTCTGCTTCATCCTCCCTCTGTAATCAGACTTCACTGTCATCACAGGCGTACCTTCCTCATCTTTGCCCTGCTCCCAGTGGTTCCAGTGGTTCTGGAGAAATAGAAGTGGTCCTGCCTTTCAGAAAAGACTGGGACCCTAGTCCCAGACCCCCAGGGGAAACAGTGACCATTACAATAGTCACATTCTCAGTGGGCTTACAAATCATTGGCTAACTTTTTTTGAGCACGCACTGTTCTTTGTGCTTTGCCGACAATGTTTTATTTTATCCTTAGGTGACCAACCCATTCCACTATGCCCAGGACCTTCCCAGTTTCAGCACTGAAAATGGAGCATCCTGGGAAAGCCCTTCAGTCCTGGGCAAACCAAGGGCAGTGTTTACCCTGTTTTATCTTCACAACCACCCTGTGAGTTGGGAAACTTGGCCCAGAGGAGTGGCGTCTTTTCCTAACGATGCATCCCCATCGAGTATTGAACTCATGAAGACTGACTCCGGGGCTTGTTCTCCTAACCAATATACAATGCTGCCTGAACCAGTAAAAGCAGTCTCTGCCAGTAAATGCTTGGGTTTGGTCCAGATACCAAATGGATGGCAAATAGTACTGGCAGCTGTGGAGGAAATAGTAAATTGTGCAATATGAAATTTCCCAAAATTAAAAATGGAAACTCATACTCTATTGCTGACAAAATGCCAAAGAACGCTTTCGAGACTCACCCGGCTCTTAGATTTGATGCCTTACTTTGTTCTCATTTTGGTTGTGCCTTTTAGTTTGGTGAGAGTAGGGAATAGGGACCAGATCAGCATTGTTGGCAGGGAGCTTTAAGGTGGGGAGGTGGGAAAGGAAGATTGTCATTCCCTTCCAAGGGCTTCCATATTCTCCACTTCCTCTGTCATCTCGATGGAACCTTGCCCACTTAGCTGCCATCTTATCTGCTAGTCTTCTTTTGCTTCTTTGTTTCTCCTATTCATCCACTTCCTGTTCAATTCTTCTCTGCGGCATTTTTTAAAAAAATTTATTTATTTGACAGATCACAAGTAGGCAGAGAGGCAGGCAGAGAGAGAGGGAGAAGCAGGCTCCCCGCCGAGCAGAGAGACCAATGCGGGGCTCGATCTCAGGACCCTGAGATCACGACCTGAGCCGAAGGCAGAGGCTTAACCCACTGAGCCACCCAGGCGCCCCTCTCTGCAGCATTTTTACCTCCTTTTGCTCCTCCCTCCTCCCACTCTCAGGAACACCATCCTGGTAGTGCAACATGCCGTCCACACATGTGGGTGAGCACTCCTTGGTCAGCCTAGATCCTTTCACTCCTGAAATTACATCGAGGCTCTCTCTCTCTGGTACAACCAGCACCAGCTGTGGCCTCCTGAAGTCCTGTGTTCTAACTTCTGCTCTGTAACTTCCTAAACACCTCATTGACAAAACCATGATTGCACTTGATTGTACCATCTACTTGGATAGTCACAAAATATTCAATGAAATGACAAAGATGAGAGCAGCCGGCAAAGCATCTTGAGCATTAAGAGTGCTTGATTAAATATACTTTTCTCAACTCATGGGCCCATATGAAATCTGATTCAGACCCAAAGTGTGCAGGATGGCCCAGGCCAGCTGAAGAATAATGTGAGCTGGTTATCAGGACAAGCCCAAGGATAGGGAAGGAAGGGACACAGGACCCCCCCCCCCCCAAAAAAAAACAAAAGGAGCACTGGGCACTGGTCACACATGCAAACACCAGCAGCAGCTTGGTGATTTCCTGGAGGTCAAAGTAATGATGGAGTTATTTCTTCCTTGAATCTTTTAATTTTATTGCTTAATTATATTTTTTTCACTTGCAAGAAATAGAGACCTATTCAAGGCAATGCAAGAAAGGGGCGGGGGAGGTGTTTTTAAGAAACATATGGACTCCATTTGAAAAGAATTTCAAAGTTGTCAGTAGTCTTAGGGTCAGTCTCTCAAGGCTCTGTGGTCTCTGCTTTCCTCTGTGTGCTCTGCTCCAGTCTCCTCCCTACTGACCAGCTTTCCCTGCTAACTCGGGAACTCCTGATGTCCCCTCAGCCCTGCTAGCAGGACTTTCCTTGGGTAATTTGTCCCTGGATTCATTGTGTTAATTGTTACCACTTGTCAAGTGGCAAAAATCTCAGCTCTGTCTCTTCTCAGGATATGTGTGGCTTATTTAGTTCCTGTATTAGTCAGGGTTCTCCATATGTATATGGGGAGATTTATTCTAGAAATTGACTCACCTGTTTATGGAAGCTGAGAGGTCTTACAGTATATTGTCTGTGAGTTGGAAAACTGGGCAAACCAGTGGTATAATTCAGTTGGCATATGAAGGTCCAAGAACCAGGAGCTCTGATGTCCAGGGACAGGAAAAGATGGCTGTGCCAGCTCCAGGGAGAGAGAGAGAGAGAGAGAGAGGGAAAACAAATTCTTCCTTCCTCTACCTTTTTGTTCTCTCCAGGCCCTCAGGGGACTGGATAGTGCCCTCGCACATTGGATAGGCCATCTTTACCAGGTGTACTGATTCAAATGCTAGCCTCTTCCAGAAACATCCTCACAGACACACCCAGAGATGATATTTTAACCAGCTACCTGGGCATCCCTCAGCCCAATTAAGTTGACACATAAAATTAACCATCCTAACTTCTCGGCTCTGCCCTCTGGCTGCCACATTAGCCCTCACTGAAACATGGCAGTGGCATGCCTAAGCAGCTCCACAGTGGAGCTGACCAGCCTCGAGCCCTGTGTCCCCCAAGACATTTACTTATGTGTTTGTGTGCTGCTCTCTCTAGTGAAATGCCTTCTTCTGGTCTCCTCTGGTCTAAGCAATTCAGAGATGCGTGTGTACCATGGCAAGCAACGCAACTATTTCAGTTGTATTATGTGTACCCCTCCAGATCGGGGAGGGAAGGGAGATTGTGAAGGACAATCTCACCCCGGACCTAAAACCACTCTTTTTTTCCCAGTACCCAAGCTCTCATATCTTTTTCCAGCCCACCCGACTGGATTTCTCTGCTGCTGCTGCTGCTGCTGCTGCTTTTTTTTCCCCCACCCAGGGATTCTGAGATCAATGTCTGAAATATAGCCTCCGTTATTCCCCATCTGTCCTTTCTTGGCTGGTCAGACATGCTTGCGCATGTGCAACCCCAGCAAACCCAGGGGATGCTGTCAGATGGTTACTGAAGGGTCCTCGCACAGTCTGTGAACAGGCAGAGGATCTCCGAGGCTCCTCTTACTTCACACATAAGCCTGTCTGAGTCTCAGCTTGGGGCCCAGCCAAGATACCCCCTTAGGCTCATAATTTCTGTTGCCTAATAATTGCAGGAGTAACTGTTGTCCTTTTCAAGGTTCTGGCTCTTCCTCAGGACCCCTTTATGTGCATCTTTTCAGCTTAAGCTCCTATTGCCTGTTATTTGCAAGGTCTTTCTTAGCTCACGTTTGTGAGAGAAGGAATCTGATTGGCTTGATTTATCTTTTAAGCACAGGTTGATGACCAGGAAACAGATTGGCTGCCTTGGATGGGCCAGGGGTCTACCGAGTTGGTGGGGAGGGTAGATGGGGAGAGGAGAAATGTGTCATGAGGAACAAATCTTGGTCACCGAGGCCTCTCCCCTCCAGTAGCCTATGTGCACAGATCATTCTCTCTTTGTAGGTGTTATTGGTGGCTAAACACAGTAATCAATATCTCAAATACATTGATATTTTTAAAACGAGCCACTCTTTGAAATATCAGCTTGGGACCCACCTCCCCCCACCCTAACATACATTAAAACTTTCAACTCTGGTATGTTTTATCTTTTTTTTTTTTTTTTCCCCTTCTCAGGATATGAAAAGTAATGCAGAGGAGAACAATTTGGGGGGACATCCTGTGTGGTTATCTAAGTCTGTGTTTTTGTCACTTAGATGATCCCCATGTAGATTTAAGTGGCATAAAATTTCACACAGATAAATAATGTTTCACAGCTTCAGAAGAATACTGCTGTGTCCTTTTATGCTGCCTTTCATAATAAGACTTCAACTGCTCTTAAACACTAACTAAAGCTCATTAACATTATCTCCAACACGTTAATAGGAAAAACAGGTCTGTAGAACAGTGACATTTTATGATTAAAAACACATTTATTTAAATGGTTGAATTGCCTCCATTTGAATATTGCCCACCACTTCCACAATAATAGCAGAAGTTTTTCACAGATGCTTTTTAATAGGTAACCTCTGCTATAGCTCTACTAACAGCATAAAACCTTGAATAGCAAGCCTTAATTTGATATGTGCTAATTGCTTATCAGAAATTACTCAGTTGTAGCCCATCACTGCTGAAATTACTTCCAAAGAGAAAAATGGGCAATTTTGGTAGGTGCATTAATGCCACAAGGCCACTGTCACATTTAGTATTCTAAAACAGTAACTCTCATGGTCGGAGTCAGTACTGATCCACAGGTATCCTATGTGCACCCAAAGACAAAGGTACAGAGAGAATCTGGTCCCAAATGTATCATCAAATGCAATAAAGTTGCTCTATTATTGGTTGATTCAAAATCATGAACGTATCAAAGCAGTTGCTGTTCTTTAGCTGAATAGACACAGTCTGTGTTCCGTTGTAAAAAAATATCAGACAATCAAAACCTTACTAAAGCACAGTTTTGTGGCACGGTGTGTGTGTGTGTGTGTGCGTGTGTGTGTGTGTGTGTGTGTGTGTGATAATGCTCTTGCTTTTGATCTCAGAGAAACGAGGCTCCATTTTGTAACCAACACTGTGGTATAGTAATACTATATTTTGTCTCGATCAAGGCTTAAAATGTTTAAAGTTATTTTGTTCTATTTAGGGTTGAAATAGTCCACTGGGGAACACCAAGTGGGTTGGAGTTTGATGACTGAGAGGGTAAAGCCAGCAAAATAAGTGCATGAACTTCGCCAAACTCCAGTGTAGTCGGGACGCTTGGGCTGGGCAGAGAGGATCCACTACTGCCGCCTACACAGATGTCCCCCTGCGGGCTGGGAGGTAGAGGAAAAACACAGCTCTCTCTTGGCTTGAATAGAGGCACAGGGCTGGGATGGATGGCATGGGAAGAATCCACTCGGGTGGAATGCCACAAAGGCAAATGAAATATTGACTCACTACGATAAGGATAGTGGGTTGGAATGATTTACATTTCCCTTCTTTGCCACCATTCTTATAATATCCATTGGGCTTGTGTAAGTTGAAAGGGCACTGCTAGCCCCAGACTCTGATTCAATAGTCTCGGGGTCTCTCACAGCTCCATTTTCCTCTTTGTTGTTCTCATACTCAAGCAAGTACTTTTTTCAGTGAAGGGAAAGGTGGTCACCAACAGCTTCAGGCTCACAAGGTCCGTACTGCTCAACATTTCTTGGCAGGAACAACAACACTTTCTCTTCGAGGGTCCATATAGCAAGCCTTTAAACAGCCCCCGTGGGTCACTTGCCCATGTCATGGACCCATCATTTAGGAAAGGGAGATAAGAACGATGATTGGCACAATCCCATCTTGGAAGAAAGAGGGATTATTGGGCAGACAAAACCAGCCAGTGTCCACTACAGTTTCCTGGGGGTGCTTTTCTTGAACTGGGATGTATCTAATTCTGATATGAGCTCAGTTTTTGTGAAAGGCTTTGAAGAGGAGAAGCTGTGACTTTGTGTGGACAATCCAGGCACGGCTTCACATTCAGTTTGCTTATGTCCAATCAAATACCCATTCCCTTGTGCCTCTTCTTGGCCTATGTTCACAATGTCACCCCCTCTCTGTAGACGGTCCTCCTATAATGTGCTGGTGTGTATGTGGCAGGGGACCTTCAGTGCCAGACATAAATGTTTGCGCTTAATTTCTTCATCAACAGGGAATGTTAATTTCTGAGCCTGGGCTGAAGTGACGGGATTTTTCACTTTGCGGAGCTCTGTCAGGAAGCAGTGCTGGATGGATTAGCAGCAGAGGCAGGTGGCCAGGGGGATGAGATGGGAGACTCTAACAGTAGTCTAGGCAGGAGGGGAGGGCCTCAATGAAGACGGGAAAAGAGAAGGGGATAGAACCCATGGTAGTTTTTGTGGCAAACTCTCAATTCCTGGAAACTGATTTGACACGGGGTAGCAAAGAGAGGGAGGTAAAATTTAAAAACAATGTTAATTCTCAAGTTTTGGAATTGAGAAAGAAGAGTAAGGAGATTTGCTTTTGACGTACAGCAGGCGATTGGAAATATGGATCTGGGATTCAGGACAGGTTAGAACTGCAGAGAGAGAGAATCATGAATGCAGTTACAGCTGAAGTAAGAGGAATAAGGAGATTATATCTAAAAGACGAGAAAAAGGGGGAGAGCAAATGACGCTAGGTCATTCGTTCCAGAGACCTGGGAGTCGTCCTTGATCCCTCCCTGCCCCTCACTTCCCTGTATATACTCTGCCAGTCACATTTGACAGTCGACCTTCAAAATTTATTTTGGATCTGTGCTTGTCTGCCCTTGCACTCTCGCCACCTTAGGCCAGGCTGTGGACCCTCCTGCCTGCGATGTGCAAGTACAATGGCTCCTAAACATTCTCTTTGCTTCCACTGATGCCTCCCTCCCATCTGTCTTCCCCGGGGCAGTAAGATGATGTTCTTCTCTGTGACTAAGTATCATGTTACCCTGCTATTCAAAACCCCTCCATGGCTTCCCGCTGAGGTCAGAGTGTAGTTCAAGGGTCCTGTCATGGTCTGCAGCACCTTGCATAACCTGGCCCTTGTCCCTCTCCCCAACTTGTTATCATTCTCCCTTCATTCACCACCTTTCTGTCATGCTCATCTTTTTGTTTCTCAGACTTATCAAGCTCTCTGCTAGTTCTGCTCTAAACTCTTGCACCAGCCCTAGTCCCATCTCTTCTCTTTAACGTCCAACTCTCAGCTCATCTCTTCCCTCTCCCTTAATCCTTGGAAGAACACAGAGGGATTTTTTTAATTGCCTGAAGAGTCCTATTTCAACAACACAGCCCTCCATGGCCACCCCGCTCTCCCACCCGGCACTGCCGCTAAGGAGCGGAGTGGGAACAAGGTATTCAGAAACCTCCTTAGAGGTTAAGGGGTAGGGTACCCTTAGGTCTAACCCATTACATAATGCCGTAAAAATCATATACTTTCCCTTTTAAAATGTGCTCTAGTTTTAAAGAATATGAAGCTAAAAAATGAATTTATTAAATAGGGTATAAAAGGATTCTGCACTTGACTAAAGGATCCATCTCAAGGTTTCTTAAAATACTGATTTTTTTCTAATATATTCAAAGCTTATAATTTTATTTTCCACAATTCACACGAGTTTTCAAGGGTACTGCAATTACAGAAGATTAAGCACGCTTGTATTATTAGATGGCGAAGTTGAGTCACAAAGACATGCTGAGAATGACAGAGACTCCTTAACATAGAGTCGAGGTTGGCAACCAGACTCTATTCTCATTGACTCTTTGCTCAAATCAAAGACTAACTCCATCTCTCCAATACTTTCCTCTTAAAATACAGATTAAACTCCCGCTGTTGTTTTCCAATACCGGCAGTGGACTTGAGCATAAAAATCTTGGTGATTTTGGAGTGCCTGGGTAGCTCAGTCATTAAGCGTCTGCCTTTGGCTCAGGAGCTCCGCATCAGGCTCCCTGCTCTGCGGGAAGCCTGCTTCCCCCTCTCCCACTCCCTGTGCTTGTGTTCCCTCTCTTGCGGTCTCTCTCTCTCTCTCTCTCTCTCTCTGTATCAAACAAATAAATAATCTTTAAGAAAAAATCTTGGTGACTTTTTGTACGGCACTGGGTAGGGGATTCCCAGATACTGGTCATCTCGTTCCTTAGAGCCCTTCTCAGCCAGTGTTACTGGTTGGTTTGAGTTGCCTGCATGGAGGCTGGTTTTGAATATACACTTGTGTTTGATCCAGTGAGCGATCAGGCAGAGAGGCAGTGCTGGGACAGTTCACTTACATTTTTGTGTAATTTCAAAATGTGAATAACAAGTTCTTTTTTTAAATAAAAAAGGAAATGAAATTAAAAACAAGACTTCAATTTAATCTGGGAGACTTGAAATGGCAAGCTTGCCCCTTGTCAATTTCGTCCCGGTTCACTGGGTCTATCATAGCAGCAGGGCAAATGAAGGAGAGAGTGTCGCTCGACACTTGAACCTCCTTGCATCTGCGGGTAACCTGGACTCCAGTGTGATTTTAAAGGGTTTTTATGTTCAGAGATTTCTGCTTGTGTTAAAGTTTTTATAGGTATAGACCTATTTGATGCTAACCAGAAAACCTATGATTGTCATGGAGGTAATTTACAGAATAAAAACCCCACCCCCCATTCTTAGATATTTATATACGTATACACAAGTAAAATTAAGATCTGGGACAGAGCCTGTCTACACAGAGCATCCTTATATTTTGATCTGGGTGTAAAAATTAAAGCTCGTCCTTGCTCAAAAACATTTTAACATTAAGATGGGTTAACCAGCTTGATTGTTCTTTTCACCTTGTCTGTCCTCCTGTGTGCACCAGGACAAGGGTGATAAATCCCACTTAGGCAACTGTTGTAAAGGAAATTGAAGGCCATGTAAATCCAGGGTTTATATTAACTGCCAAGAGCTTAAGCGCCAACACTTAGTACCTTTTTAGAAGCCTACATGTTCCGCATCGTTCTCAAAAACTAGAAGGGAAAAATGCCACATCACACTCTTTCAGCACATAGAAATCATATACTGGGTCCTGAAAATGTTTTTAGTGCTACCATGGGAAAATAACGTGGTTTTTGACCAACACATTCAGTTTTGCCTTTGAAAGATCTAAATAATTCCGAATAGAAACGATTTTTCTTCAGAATTTCTCATCTTGGGGTACAAATAATAATAACTACTGTCATTGGAGGTAAACATTAGACCAGTGCTTCATATATATTATTTGCTTAATCTTCACAACAACCCCAGAGAGTAGGCTTCATGATTTCTCTTCTACAGGTGACGAAACTCAAAAGGGTTAAATATGCCCTGTGTCATGCAGCTAGCAAGTGGCTGGGTCAATATTCAAATCCTGGCTTCCATGATTTCACATTACTTCTCTTGGAAATGGAATTCAATCTTGTGGCAGGTGAAATTACATTGCTTTTATTTTTACCTTCATCGCCCAAATCCGTATGTTTATTCATTAGTCTTCTTTAAAAAGGGAGACTACGAAGAAATGGTCCTCTCTGGCATTTGACTTGACCCTAAAAAATGTCCATTTTATGTGGCCACGCCGTTTTGCTGACATTCAGTTATACTTTCCCTTGACTTGGTCTTCCTTCTTCCTTCCCATGGCCTCGTTTGAACTCACAGAAACTGGTTCTGTCCTGTCCCTTTTTACCCCCACTCAGCTTTCTAGCATGCCATCTACAAAAGGTATAGCAGACCTATATCCCTGTATGCACCTTGGATTATTTATAACAAATGAATTTTTAGGTAAAGTTTTTACTAAATTATAACATACTTGTTGTAAATACACAGATCTTGAGTTCACACCTCAACGAATTTTCACAAAGTGAACACACCCACAGAACCAGCACCCATATCAAGAAATATATTATTACCAAACTAATACCTCAAATGTTGAAGGGAACATTCCTATTTCAAAATTTATGTACATAATCTTTTTGTAAATGCAAGAATGCATTTGAAATGTGTTTCACTATGCCCCACTTTATGTTTTACGTGTTCTGATTTTCATACCTTGTGTTTCCTTAAACCCATGATGCATTTAAAGAGAGCCCACATCGAACAATATAAGCACCAAGATAGGAGCACCTCCCCCATTCCAACCCTGCATCAAAATTCAGCACCATACAATCCTTGAACTGTTTTCTTCTGGTTATTAAATGTTTTCTTCTGGTTATTGTCTTTTTACAATAAGCAGATAGTAAAAACAATTCTGTTTTGAATTTTTAAAATTTCCTTATCTTCAACAAGCAACTCCTCTATGAGGCCTTTTGTTGTTGTTGTGTTTTTGTTTTTGTTTTTGTTTTTTTGCTTATCAGTGGGTCCTAGTTTCATATTCATGGGAGAAGAAAGTTCCCAGTAAAAGTTGATATATATATCAGCTGATTATCTATATCTATCTATATCTATATCTATCTCTCTCTGACCCTTGAATAATGCTGGAGTTATGGGCACCAACCCTCTGTTGTCAGAAATCCGCACGTAACTGTTGACTTTCTAGAAACTTAACTACAAATAGCCTTCTGTTGACCAGAAATCTTATAGATGACATAAACTATCGACTAACACATATTTTATATGTTATATGTATTCTATTCTGTATTTTCACATTAAGGTAAGCTAGAGAAAAGAAAATGTTATCTAAAAAATCACAGGGAGGAGAAAGTGCATTTACAGTATTGTACTATAAAAAATTCACATTTAAGTGACACACAACCCAAGCCTGTGTTACTCAGGGTCAACTCTGTGTATATATCACATTGTCTTTATCCATTCATCTGCCAATGGGCACTCAGGTTGTTTCCAGATCTTGGCTGCAGTAAATAATGCTGCAATGGACATGAAGAGGCAGATATCTCTTCCAGATTTTATTTCTTTCAGACGCATGCCCACCAGTGGAATTATTGGATTATATGATACTTTTATTTTTAATTTTTTTGAGGAAACTTCATCCTGTTTTTCATTGTGGTTGCACCAATTTACATTCCCATCTCCAGTGCAGAAGTGTTCCCTTTGCTCCACATCTCTACCTATGCTGCTTATTTTTTGTTTCCTGGTGGTTTTCACGCTCTCTAAAGTCCATGAACTGCTCCAATATTGGGTCATCCCCCAACATAAGATTATTGTGGGAAAGTAAAATTATAAAATCATTAAATTTTAGGGTTCCAAGGAAGCTTCAACATCATTTTTCATGGGAAGAGCACACAGGCCAGTGGTTAAGTGATCTGGGCTTTGCCATCCAGTGATGTAGTCAGGAAACCAGAGCCCAGATTGCAAAGACAACAGTCTGACGCCAGCCAGCTTAGAGTTCCATATAGTACTTCCATTCTGTATCTCTAATTTAAAATCCAATGATGTGGTGTTTAGAGTTACCTTTTTTTTTTTTTTTTGGCACAAGTTATTTTGTGCACAAAGCAAAAATTTAGAAAGCATTGACATGAGGGAAAAAATGTAATATTTTAGTTTTTAGTTGATTTCTTTGACATCTTTTTGTGTTTGGTACATGTTATTTTGTACATACTTATCACTATTTGTATGTAATTCTGTATCCTGCTTAAAATGTGTTTTTTTTAAATCGCACTATGGTAGGCTTGGTTTTACGGTAACATTAAGCTCTTAGTGAAACTAGTGTCATGTTGAAACCAAGTTTATCAATGTTATAAAAGCTGCAGCGGTTGCTAAGAGAAACTGATACTTTCTTCCCATAGGAACTGTTGTTGTAATCTAGAGTCTCTAGATTCAAAAGACAGAAAACTTAAGTTTGTGATGGGAAATAATTTTATCCTGCCTGGAAAAATTACTATCCCCTATTTGAAAAGCATGGCCATGTGGTTGCAATCTCCTGAGTGGGTGGAATGCTCTAGGTGGGTGTTTCTCTCAGTTTTCCTTGTGTTGATGGTGATCTTGATGGGAGAGCAAGGGAATTGAAACTAACTACTGGGGGCACCTGGGTGGCTCAGTGGGTTAAAGCCTCTGCCTTCAGCTCAGGTCATGATCCCAGGGAGCCTGCTTCCCCCTCTCTCTGCCTGTCCTTCTGCCTACTTGTGATCTCTCTCTCTGTGTCAAATAAATAAATAAAATCTTGAAGAAAAAAAAAAGTAAGTAACTACTGGTCACCCACTCCCAGAGTGGAGAAGTTGTTAGAAAAAGCAAACCTGCACCTTGTGTTTGATAATATCTAAGCTGGTGTTTAGGTTCCCTTATGAGAGAAGGAAACAAAGGGGAGGGATTTTTCTACCAAGCTGCTCTATCACATTTAGGCATTCGATAACTGTTGGCATGTGGGCATTAGCTCTTCACTTTAAGTTAAAGAAAATGATTTTTAGTGAGCAGAAAAACAATTCTACCTAATTCGGCTGAAAAACTAAGGATGACAATGAGATGGAATTGAGAACAACTGTTGTTTGTAAACTCAGTGGCAAAAGGTTCCCCGATGGGCACTCCTTCTGGAACCCCACTTTAAGCAGCGCTTGTGTACATTGCCATGGGCAGTGGATTAACTGTCTTACTTTTCCTGTCTGATGTTTCCATTCCTCCACTGGTGTTCCCTGCATCTCACAAAAAACTATTTACACCCCTATGGTTGTCTCAGAGTCTGCTTCTGAGAGTGTCCAAACTAAGACATACTGAAAAGCCCAAAGAAAGATTATGACAAAGAAATCTACTGTATGGTATTGTGAGGTGGAATTATCACTGGAGCAGATGCATAAAAGCACATTTATTTAGTTAGTCCTTGTGATGGATGCTATGTTGTGAGTCCCCACTCTCCCTATCCCCCGTTAAGACTTATTACCCCAGTTTTGGGGAATGACACTGGCGGACAGCCCTCACTGGTGGTACTGCTTTCAGGATTAGTTTTGGCTGAGGAGAGCTGCTTCCCTCAAGGTCACACCTCCTTCCTGACTTGGCCCCCATCTAGTGACAGGTCCCAGTGGGAGTATCAAGGTCCAGCTCTCTCAACTCATTTGGAGAGCTCTGAAGGGACATCTCGTTTTCAGAACTCCCTGCCAGTTCAGGTGAGGCATTCCACTGAGACGGCACCAAGGCTTGACTTCTCCCTCTGCCCACCTCTGCTCCTTCCCATTCCTCAGGTAAATCCCAGGAACATTCCCTGAAAAACCTGCTAATCTCCCTCTCAGAGTCTATTTCCCTGGTAACCCAACCTGTGACAGAATTGATGAGCATCTACTAAGCTCTAGACAGTATTCTGAGGGATACAGTGAAGACCAAATAAGTTTTCTGCCTTTATTACATTTGATGGAAGGAGTTCACATTCTAGAACAAGGGTCAGTTAACGTTTTCTGTAAAGGGCCAGGTAGTAAATATTTTAGCCTTCCTGGGTCCTGTGGTCTCAGTCACAGCTACTCAGCCCTGCTTCTGTACTATAAAAGCAGCATTAGGAATATATAAATGAATGGGCAGTGCTGTTTACCGCTAAAACTTCACTTATGAAATAAGAGGTGGGTTGGATTTGGCCCATGGGCTATAATTTGCTGACCCTGTTCTAGAGAGAAGGAAATAAGGAAATCAATAAGTAAACAAGAAAAACTCAGACAATAACAGTGCCATAAAAGAAATAAATTAGGGTGATATGATAAAACAATATTACCGATCTATAAATTATTTTTTGATAAGGCATATGTTAAACAAATAATATATTCACATGATTTAAAAACCGAAAAGTTTGAAAAAGTACTCATTTGCAAGTATAGATCCTGGTTCACTTTGATCTCCAGTAATATAATTTTATTTATTTACTTTTGTGTTTCTCTTCAATATAAGCAATTACAAATATATATCCTTATCCCTCCCTTCACACAAAGGTTAGTATATAATATATCTTGTTTTGCACCTCACTGTTACTCACTTCGTGTGTCCTGGAGAGCTCATACAGATCATCTCCATTTGTTTTTCTATATCTGAGTACTATTCCTAGTGTGCATATGATAGTTTATTTCATCAATTCTCTATTGTGTAAGGGTTCTCTGGAGAAATAAACCCCCAAACCAAGTGGTGTGTGTGTGTGTGTGTGTGTGTGTGTGTGTGCATGTGTGTGTGTGTGTAGGAATTGGCTAATGTGATTACGAAGGCTGACAAAAATCCCAAGATCTGCAAAGTGAGTTGGCAAGCTGCAGAACTGGGAATGCTGATGGTGTAGCTCCAGTTTGAGGGCTGGCAGGCTTGAGACCCAGAAAGAGCACATATTTCAGTGCAAAGGCAAGAAAAAGCTGTCTCTTATTGCATGGAGGAGAGAGATGGGAAGGGTCAACCTTTTCGTTCTGTTCAGGTCTTCAGCTAACTGGGTGAGGCCCACCCACAACAAGGAGGGCAATCTGCTTTCCTCAATCTGCCAATTTAAGTGTTAATCTCATCCCAAAACGCCCTCACAGAAACACCCAGAATACTGTTTGATCAAATATCTGGGCACTCTTGTGGCTCAGTCAAGCTGACACATAAAATTAACCATCCTATGCACTTGGCTTGTTTTCAGTTTTTGGCTATTACTGCAATAATACTGCAGTGAGTGACCCTGTATATATATTGTTTCATCAGAGTGCAGGTGTAGCTGTGTGTAGGGGAAAGTCCCAGAAGTGGGATGACTGGGTCCAAGCATGTCACTTTGATAGGCCATGTTGCCATCCATGTGATTTATTCTAATTTGCAGTCCCACTAGTATATGTAAATGATTGTTTTCCCACAAACCTGGTAACAATTAACTATATTATTAAACTTTGAGAAATTTTTGCTAGTTTGAAGTGGTACCATCATGTAGCTTTAATTTGAATTGCTCCATATGAGTGAGGCTGCACATCTTTTTTTTTTTTCCCAAGGTTTTATTTTTCTCAAACTATTATTTATTTATTTATTATTGGAGAGAGAGAATGTTAAGCCAGCTCTATGCCCAGTGTGGAGCCCTACATGGGGCTCAATCCCATGACCCTGAGATCATGACTTGAGCCAAAATCAAGAATTGGTTGCTTAACTGAGCCACACAGGTGCCTCTCAAGATTTTATTTTTTAAGTAATTTCTACACCCAGTGTGCGGCTTGAACTCACAACTCTGAGATCAAGAGTCACACACCCCACCGACTGAGCCAAGCAGGCAACCTGTCCATCTTTTTGTATGTTTAAGAACCATTTGTATTGCTTTCTCTGTGAATTTTATGTTCATGTCCTTTGTTCAGTTTTTATTTAGGCTTTTGGACTTTGCTCAATTTGTTAAGACTCATTAAGCGTTAAAGGGCTTGACCCACTATGATTTAGGTTGCAAACATTTTCTTAGTTTGTCACTTGTATTTTATGCTACAGTTGCTTTTGTATCAATTTGTATCAGTCTTTTCTTTTATAGCTTCTGGATATTGAACCTTGACTAGGAGGACATTTGAGGGATACTTCAGATGGGGTGCTTAGGGCTGCTAAGTCCACCCCAATTGTTTGCTGGGGAAAATGTGTGGCAGTGGTAGCGCTGTGGAAAACCAGAATGTAAATAACTCAACCTAAATGAGAAAGGAAACTAAAAATAGCTTTTGGTCTGCTGTAAACATTAAAGTAAAACAAATGGTATCAGAGAATCACATGTAGTAAAAGTAATTATACTGAGTCCAGACTTAAGAAATATAATCTTTTGTTGGGGGAAAAATTAGAGTTCATGATAATTTCTCTCTCTGAACTAGGAATGCATAGATTTGATGTGTTTTGATAAATACAGCTTGCCTATTTTAAAATTGATTTTAAAATCTTGCTGTTTCATCTTCATAAATTGAAAAGCAGTTTTGCTTATACTGGTAGCCTTTTATGGTACTTGAATAGTGGTCTGACTACTTTTAGAAATGAATAATGGATTAAAAGTACACTTTGCAGCTTACATTAGTTACTTTTGTAATGCAAAATAGACGCATGATAATGTACTATTCAGCATGCTTTAATATGATTTATACATACACTACACAGCATAAGTAATTCATTATGCCCTTCACAGTGCATTTCCTGGGTACAGAAGCTCATGTTTACCAGTATTTCATCTCATAATCAGGTGGTCTAATGGAGGGAGTCTGGGACTACGAGTGAGGATTCCTCACTCCACTTGCCCCCTGACTAATTCAAGGACCGTAGGCAATACTCTTCTGGGTCTGGGCTTGGGTACTTATAAAAATGAGTGGATAACACCATATGGATCCAGCTCAGAAGAAGGGACTGTGGCTTAATGACTTTAGGACTGTAAATGGCTTTCAAGTCTGGAATTAAATAGGCTTCACAGTAAAATTATTATTATTCCAGGAATTATCCTGCTTTGGAAATAACACTCTACAATGGTCATTTAATAAGGCAACGGTTCATTTCTCTGCATTTGGGAAGAAATCATCTATTGCTCCATAAATAGCACCTTGTCACACACTGTATTTTTCTATCTGCAAAGTGTGGATTTACTGAATAGCATAGGTGACGGCCCTCAAGTTCAGCTGCCTTTAAAGCCAATTGCACTCCATTTTTAGAATGAACATGCACAGATTTGATTGAAGCTTGTGAGTTGGAAGCAGGGGAGTGGTTCTAAGAGGCAGACCTTCCCTTAACATTTGTGGGGCCTGGGGCAAGAGTACAAATGAAGGCCCACAGACCATGTGTTTAAATATTTAAATGGTATAGATCAAGCTAACAGACTGTTAAATAAAATATGTTCTATCCTCTTTCCTCGACAAATATATCTTCATAATGACCTGCAAGGCCAGGTTTGAATTTTAGATTTCTCTGAAGGTCCCCCAAAACTTATAAATCACATTTCTCTTTTTTTCCCCTATTGCTTGGTATTAGTATGATGGCGACCGGTAACACTCTCCAGACCAGATTTTGAACACACACATCCTAAAGGTATGTTTCAAACTCTGTACCTATTTATGATACGCAAATCATGTTTCTTTTTTTGATAATGCTGATGACTGTCTCTATGAAAATGGGAATCCATTAGAATAACTGAAACCTCTGAAATAGTGAGATTTGTGCCTATGAAAAATACTTTGACACAATTCGATTCCTTTGCCAATCTGGATTTTGACCTGGTCTATTTAAATTCTGCTGGGAACATAAGTTCACATCAAACTTCCACTGTAAACTGTAGGATGAGTAAAATGTGCAGGTTTGGCATACAAACTTATTTTTTTGCCTGACACATAACTGTTATTTTAGATTCGAAGGAATCTTATTGGTCAAGTAGATTTAATAATGGGGATGATATAATAGAAAAATTTATATCCTTAGAGAATGCACCTTTAGCAGTTTTATTGTATAGCTGATATTTTTATTTTTGCTTGGGTGTACGATTCTTGTTTATCAAGACTCCACTTTCTTTGTTAAAATGTAAAATGCATGTTGGGCAAATGCTCCAGGGGCAATTTGCATAAAAAGTGATGACAAAGAGCAATTAGTACTTCATTATTATGCAGTGAAATGCTACTTTGCTCAAAAGTGACTGTAGTTCCCCCCCACATGCCCCTTTATAAATCTGGTACAGCATTGTTCTAAAAATAGTACTTAAGAAACCTCTGTTTGTAAATCAGTGTCTTTGACTTTCCACTAGAAATCCAGGGGGAAAAAATCAAGCACTAAATAAAGTTATTACCCCAGATCTTTATAATGAAAAACAAGCACCAGAATTCTGTTAGGTAAGACAGGTCAGAAGATTTTAGTGTCTCATCAAATTAGTTCCATATCTTATTTTACCCCTTGGGATCGGCTTTCAAAGCAGGCTCAGATCATACATTGATAGCAACATCCCCCTCCCCCAACACACATACTGTCTCCCATGCACACTCAGAAACAGGGTCATGCCACACACGGCTGCACTGCAGAGAGCAAACAGTCCCAAGGTATCTCTCGTTAGGAAGGCTTGATTTTTGAGTACAGATTTCATTACCATGAAATTCCTTTAGGGAACAAAAAGAATTGCTTCAAAGAAACAGTGTGGGGAGGCCGACTTTGTAAATGTTCGCCCCATCACCTGTGTTACCAAGCTCTGCCTGTCTTTAATTTGCCAGGAAATGCTCTTTTTTTTTTCCTCTTGTTGAGCCAACACATTATCTAAAACTCTGCAAGGCAGAATGTGCCAACACTCTGTGTGTGTGTGTGTGTGTGTGTGTGTGTGTGTGTGTGTGAAAGAGCAAGAGCGAGAGCGCGAGCAAAAGAGAGAGAGAGTAAGAGAGTCTAGTAATTGATTAGATACTGGCAGAATGAGAAGGAGACCTGGGAAACTGTGAAGCCTTTAACCTTTGGAAAATGCCCTCATGAGGCTGGAGATGGACATGGATTATAATATTTCTCTTTGGAAGTCCCACAGCAGGCTTGGGTGGGGGGTCGTTGTTAGGGGTAGAGGTGGGAGGTTGGTAGACCCTGCCTCATTTTCAGTTCCTCCTCTACCTGACCCTCTGTGGCCCAGACCCGATCAGTGCATTTCCCACAACCACAGCCCTGGCCAGCATGACTCCCGGATGACTGACCTAACCTACTTTGTTTGCATCCTAAGGGGTCTGTTAATCCTCGGAGGCTTGGGATCAGCCTCATCACCTGTGATTTAGGCTCGGGGGCTCAGGGCTGTGTGTAGGTGTCTGAGAAGCAAGGGGTTGGGTAGACACTTGGGCACATTGCTTTATAAGCATTAAGTAACTTGGACAGCTGAATGTCCTTCATCCCGATTTTATTTACTTTCTCCTTTGTTCCTGTTCTCCTCAGGCCACCAGTGGACAGACTGTAGGGTCACATAGCTCCATACCATTTCAAGGATTCGTTGTCTAACTGGAGGTAATGTGTGATCATTTTATACACTGCCACAGATTTATTATTCATACAATTTTCTATTAATTTTTAATGCATCCAAGTTCCTAGTTATTTAACATATAAGGCAATTGGCCAGACATCTTCATAAACCTAAGAAAAGTGGCTCTGAGGTACTCTTCCAGAGCGTCCCAATCTATTAGCTGCCCGACGAGACAGTACTGCTCTTAGCCACGGGCAGGACCCCTGCCTTGGATCCCCACACCTCATAAGTCCTCGAGATCTGGATGCGGTTCCTCAGCTGCTACTGTCTATCCAGCCTGTAAGGCTGACCAGATATCTAGAGGATTCCGGAACTCATACTTACATACTGTTTTAGAGCCAAAGTGGGGCCTAATTCAGGAGAGCAGCTTGGTCAGCATATGTTCCCACTGACACTGGCTGGCACGTTATTTCTTTTGTAATATTGCGTGATCCTGACCTGTAGAGTGGTGCTGATATGCTGATTTGGGGTTGTGCTCATTCACTTGGGGTGAGGAAGGCAAGAACATTCACATTGGTCAATAAATAAATACCCGTTATTCCAAATCTTCATTAGTTAATCACTATACCTCATGTGGGTTCATTTTCCAATAAAATTGCTGATAAACACAGACACCTGCAAAATACAGTCGCCCAGGACTCACACTCCCTGGCGATAGCCATCTCCTGGGGAACCCTTGTACGTTCTCGGACAGGGGCTGACGCAGACTGTTTAGCAAGGGAGACACTGGTGCCGGAGAAGAGCAGGGAGAGAGCTGTGGCATTCACAAGGCTGAGAGGAGCCAGTGTGGAGAAAGGAAAATACCCTAGCTTGAGTACCTCATTTCCCTTAGGAGTCTCCTAGCTCTCAATGTTTGGGCTTCTAATGTAGGGCTGGGGCAGTAAAGGCTTCGGTGTGATGCTGCCAGAGCCTACAGCGGAAGGCAGTGAAGAAATATTTTCACGTAATATCAGTGCTGGTAAAAATGACACCTCACGTGGAACTAAGTGTCATCCTGACCCTTGACACACGTGGCCTTGTTCAGTCCTCACGTTAGTCTTCACTATTCACATTCTCCAGAGGAGGAAACAGAATTAGAGGAAAGTTGAATAACTGGCCAAGGTTAAAAGCTGTTATTATCGGCAGATTGGGTAGAGGAGCTGAGGACATGGGAGGAGTCACAGGTGTCTCCAGGTGTTCGAGGCTGGAGGGCAGGGAGCACAATTTGGATGGGTTTTTGGTGAGTTTGCTTGCTTTGTTTTATGGTGGTGAGGGCATTGAGATGATGAGTAAGTAGCTATGATGGCAGGTTACCTGAGTAGTGCTGTCATGGAGAGATCTGGAAATACCCCCCCAGAGATCAGATGAGTGGTTGGGCTGGAGATTGTGGATTTGGGATCATCAGAGATAAGAGGTGCAGTTTTGTGAGTGGGAGAGGCGACTAACCTCGGGGATAGAGTGGGCAGAATTTCTTAGGAGAACCAGCTTGGGAGGCAGAGCTCTGTGGGCAAGACTCCAGCATCAACTCAGCAACTAAAATCCCTGGCCACTTTTGAAGAGCTGTTCTATTATACAGTTTGGTCAGCAGCTCAGCTCCATATTTTCATCCACCAGAATGTTCAGATCAATACTGTCAGTCCTCGTGATTTACTGAACCTGAATTTCTCTAACTGCTCCATTAACTCTCTGGAAAGGTTTCTCCCTCTGTTAGCATTGGATCATGATTTTCCATAAAATTTGCCCTTGAGCAAGCATTCTCTCATCATTCTCACTAGGGAAATTTCCCCCCATCCCCGGGTCCCCACCAATCTCCATCCTTCTTCACTTTCTTTGGAGCTTTGTTTCATGAACCTGCATTTTGCCTGCTAATTAGTATTTTTGAATATACTTGCTATTGAGCTTGGAACCTATGGGGTTTTTTTCATGCCAGTTTGTGAGTTCCAGATTCTTTGTGTCAGTTCATAGTTCCCTAACTTGGTTTTTAATTTAGGATCTTCTTGCTTCTATGCATAGTAGAGGCACTCTGGTGCTAACCGGCTTGGCGCTGTGGCCGTAGTCTCCACGTGCCCAGTCCTGTGTTCATGTTCATAGCGTTGCTTCCCCACGTGCTGGGCACACTGGGGTCCTGTGGCCAGACAGCCCATCATAAAAGGTGAATTCACACACAATGTGGCCCTTTGTTCCAGGGAATATTTTGTTCCTCTGATCCTCAGCTTCAGCATCATGAAAAAGCATTTGTGAAGCCCTTAATTGCCAGAGTGGTGCACTAAGCACTCCATAAAGAGGTTCACTGACATGTCCTGCCAAGAGTGACAGAGCCAGGCCTGGGTGTAGAAGGATATTGCTATGGCTCTGGCCCTCAGACACAGAGTCTTGCAATTTGACTGGAAAAACGGTGTCTTTCCAGGGATACCCGGCAACGTGGCGATACCCGAGTGGGGGTGGGGCATGGAAGCCGCAGTTCATGCGGTATACAGGAATGTATAGACAGACACCCCCAGAGAAGAGGAAAGGGAGCAAGCTGTTTTTCCCTCAGGAAGCCTGAGGGGTAAGCTCCTAAGAGGAAGCTACAACATCACCAAGTGGCACCCCCTTCCACAGTTTGCCAGGGAGGCGAGAAACGTCAAAGTCTCTACAAGTCATATCATTTGGCTAAGTGTCAGCATAGCGTTTTTGCCTATTAAAGCCAGTAACCTAGCTTGGAATGACACAGACACATAAATAAGAGCATAACACATGATCACATAAAAGGCATAAGCAAATAAAGAAGTAGATACACATGAAGGGCAAGGGAAGGTTTGTGTGTGGAGGGGGAGGGGTGCAGAAGCCACCCAACTGACATAGTGCGGGGTGGATTAAATGGGTTAACCCATGAAGTGTTTAGAGAAGTCCTGGGTGCTTCTCTAAGCTATATATGAGCTATATATATATATATATAGAGAGAGAGAGAGCGCGAGAGAACGCACATGCGCCCACGCAAGAGAACAGGAGAGACCATGGTATGTATAAATATATATAGAGATATATATATATATATCTATATATATAGCACTACATAAGTGCTATATATGAGCCTGTTGAATGAATGAATGAATGAATGAACGAACGAACAAATCAAGTCCAAGTTAGTAAAACTGGAGGAATATAGCAAGTGGATTTCTCTCTCTTCCCACACCAGATTGGCTGCCACAGCCCTGGATTCACAGTTCAGGACTGGGGAAGGTTCGGCTGCACAGAATGTCCTTGAAAGGCTGCCCCAGACCACCTTGATGAGGCACGTGATTCATCTCCAGGTAGGTGCCCCTGTGTGATGTGGCACACCGTAACACAGGTAATTCTCTTAGGACAGTTCCTAAGGGTGGAGAAAGGAAGAGGACGTTCCCATTTTGTTTGCTTTGCTCCCGATCCTGGCAAATTAACTCTAAAGGTAGTGACCACTGGCTCCAAGTATGTATAAATAATAATACCATAAAAGGATGTTTAAAGTAAATGTTTTATGAAGACCAAAGAATTTGTTTAAAAAGCTTGACCTTGCTCTCTGTCCTAAGATTGAACAAAGGTGTGGATTTTGATGTCAGGCTTCAGTCTCTCATCACACAGAAATTGCTGGAAGCCTCGCTGGTCCTGTCCAATACTCAGAGGCGTCCATGTCGTTCCTGTCCTTCGCTTGTCTGCCTGTCTTTGTGGACATTTGCTTCTTGACTTCCCTCATTGCCTCCAGAGGGTCCTTGGTCTTTGCTGGCTAACGGTGAGCACTGAGGCAGGATGCCTTGACTCTCTGCATTCCTAACCTGGGCCTTCTCAGTGTGTGGTTTCTCTGGCATCTGGGTTCTTATACTGTGACTGCAGGAGGGCAGTTTTAATGCCCCTCAGGAGTTGCTTGGATCAGATTTCTGGACTGGGCAGCCTTGAAATACTTTCTGCATTGTGTTAGGAAACATTCCCCAGGCAATAAGAGTGTAGGGAATCACCATTGACTACTCAGTAGCCAATGACAGATGTTTTCCAGGACCCAAACTCTCCTCTGATGGGTAGAGCTCCCCTGGGGTTCACAGGGATCCCTGCTGTCCAACTTCAGTCACCTAGAGAGACTTGAGAAGGTCATCCTCACCTGGGATCACAGAAGTGGGCGGATCCTGTTCAGCCATGTGGCTGAGAGTCTACAGACATCGGTCAAGTTTGTTAACAGGTTTATCTCTGCCCTGAGACAAACATACGATTTTGGAATAGTAGAGGTGTGTGGGGTGCGTGTGGGGTTTATCACAGGGAGACCACTGCACAGATTCTCTAATTCCTTCCTTTGTGCCTTGTTGGATACCACAGCCCTTTTTCTGTTATCACCAGTCCTTGTAGGTAATTTTTCTGGCTTCACATTCACCTCTATAACGTTTTACCTGGTTAATTCAAACATGCTGTCATGACTTTCGTATTGGTTAATACCTTTCTTGGTATTTTAAATTTTCCTATGTATTGTGTGATATGATGTTTATCCCACAATAAGCATACAATTAAAGCATGTGACTTAATTAGTGATATACCCAGTAAAAATTATTGATGACACTAGTGAGCCATAAGACTAAACAAGTAATTCTGTGAAGCAAACCGTGTTATCCAGGGCATGACAGGGAAAGGGAAAATGACTAGCTCCGTCAGTTCTCTTTAGTGGTAGATGTGTGGAAAGTGGTATATTAATATACACTTGCCTAGAAATAGATATTGGTAGGGAGATCACAATGATTTTGTAGAAAAATACTATCACATCTGCTAACTCCTTTCTTTGGAATCTCCTCTTGCTTTCTAATGTGTAATGTATACTTTTTAAACTTTCAGTTACCAAAAAGGAAGCTTCATGCTCAGGGTATAAGGGCATCCACTAACAATGAGTGCTTGAGAATAAATATGAAATAAGAAAATGTATTGGAAGGGCTGCTGTTCACCTCCATGAAGGGCCGTGTTTGTGGACGTTTGGGAGGAAATAGTGCTCTGAGGACAGGACCCGTGTCCTAATCGTACCTGGAGTACCAGCACCCAATTCAATGCTTTGCTTAGAGACGTGCGTGGAAGAAATGAATGGATATTTTAATTAGCCCGGGTATCATGTTTTTGGCGCCTATGGGTGTGACATATAGATTGTGATCTCATTTATAACAGAAGAGAATGATTAAGCCAGAATGAATTTTTTGCTTTTATTTTTAAAAAATGACATAATTTAGCTTTATAAGTTGTAACAATTTTAAATGTGTATTGTTGGTTTGGTTTTTTTTTTTTTTTTGTAAAAATAGTATAACAGTTATAGTACTAGCATATGTGGGTGTTAGGCACTGCTTTTAATTGAAATAATTCTAACAGGAACCCTATAAGGATATATTCTCATTTTATAAATGGAAAGCTGAGGCACAGAGGAGTTGTGATTTTTCCAGAGCTAAGTGGCAGGGATGTGATCTGAAGCCAGGCAATCTAGCTGAAGAATCCATGGCCATTAGCCAGAAATTTATATAGCCTCTTATGCTGGTGAGAACCTATCCATACTGAGTACAGATAGAGACTGGTTTTGTACCCAGTCAGAAAATAAATGTTTATTTGTCTATCAATTAGGTACAATATGATGGTGATAAAGTTGGAAAGGATCAGGGACACCCAAAGTACTTGTTAAAGTCATATAAAAAATCTGAAGAACATCAGAAAGAGAAAGGAACACTGGCTGTTTATAATCTGCCAAATTATTAATGTAGGACAATGTACATTTTTGTCCTAGTTGAAGATAAAAATCCTAGCAAAGGGACAAAGAAGAATTGAGCAACCGGGAGGAACTTAAATGGAGATTCTCCTAGGAGATAATAACCTGGACACATTGTCCATTATGAGTGGACTAAAATCATAGAATACGATCTTTAAATTAACCAGGAAGTTAATACATCTCCTCGAACTGATAAATTTCTGAGCTATAGTAATCAGCAAGATGGGATAAAGAGACCATTAGGGCTGTCACTTACACATTTTATTAGGTGAGAGAGAGTGCCCTTCCTTCGAACTTATAAGAAAAACACAGTTTTGATAAAATTCAAGATATTTTGCAATGTATTTCAGTTAGGTTTTATAAAAGTGTTCTAAAGAATAAATATCTATAAAAGTTGGAGGAAAACCTGGAAGGATTTCATCCTGCAAAACTGTGTGTAGGTAAGTTTTAGCACCTCCTATCATTTAAATGGGGGGAGGGATATATATATTCTAGATGGTATTTTTGGTCTTTTAATTCTCCAAGTTGTTTCTGGTTAAAAACTTTTAATTTCAGTTTAATAGCCATAAACCTTTTTGAAATAATAAGGCCTACAGCCTCAGGTATATGCATTAAAGGTGATGGCAAGCTTGAAAAAAAAATCCTTTTCTCTGGGATCAGGCGGAGACCTCACTTTGGGAATTAAATGGATGTGACAGGGGATTCAGGTTTGTGGTTTCAGGAGTCAGTGGTGCAGTGTGTTGGGCTCGGCTCACGGTGCTGGGTAGTGTCTGGCACTTTCCTACATCTGACCACTGTTTCTCTTGTTGGTCCTGTTAGTTAAGATACTGGTTCATTTTGGCTGTGTTCCTGCCCAACAGTGAGCTATTGGAACGACAGGAACACTGGTGTGAAAAGCACCTTTTCTTCATGGAATTCCTTATTAGTCATTTCTTTCATTGACACATAAGAAAACCCCAAACCATAGTGGTAGCACTGCCCTGGTCATATGGACACTTTCCCTGCAGCCCCTCCTTCAGGACTGAGGCACTCATTCCTCCAGCTGCTGGGAGAACCCCTCCCAGAAATTGCCTTTGGATGAAGGTCAGCCTTAGCCTGATGACTGACAGCTGGGGATACAAATGTCCTGCCTCTTGGCTTTGCTTGGGACAACTCTGCTGGGTCATCCCAGCATAAAAGTGCCCACGTGGGGTCCACTGAGGCTTTTGTTGTGACTAAATGCCATCCAGCTTTTCTTCCTGCTCAGTCTGGCTTGTTTCACTTTCCCACAGATGGGGTTCCTAAAATGCTCCCCAGTAAACTTCCTGTACCCCAGTCTGTTTCTGAGAGACTTGATCTGTAATCCCCGGCAACATATTCTGGATGCTAAGGGGTGAAGGATGAAGGTACACTTTGGAGAAAGATTCATACAAACTTTCATAAGTTCTTTGGATAAGGGTGATATTTTTCTTATTCGCATAAACTCTTTCCCTGATGTCTACCTTCCCATTTTTTTCCAACCTTGATTGATCCCTAATTCACACATAGGGGTTTCCAATGGGAGATATAATTTGTGCTCAATGTAAAAAAATTCAAATACTGAAGAAATAGGTATACATACATAAGTTGTCGCTATACTACGCCCACAAGATCGCCATCATTTAGAAGTCCCAGAGTAACCCTCTGCGTCCCGAGTGCTGGCTAGTCCTTTGTACATGACACTTACTTAACACCTTGATTCACATATCTGAAGATGAATGGGCATTGGCAATTAGAATAATAATACTATTTGGGATTTATTTACAAAGCACTTTCCATCCGTTATATTGATTTATTTCTTGGCATCCTCAAGAAAGTTTGGCCATTTGAGCCCCACTTTATAGATGGAGAGTAACTTGCTGAAGACACTGGGGTTTGGAGAAATTTCTTTCTGACAGGCTCCAATTTCGAGGATCAATCAATGGGCCCAAGCCCATCATTCAAAGAAAACAGCAGAAAAGACGTGGTGTTTTGTGAAATGGCACATTCTGAAGTCTCTGTCACTGAGAGGAGGATGTAAGCTCAGGATCAAAGCCTCATCTTCAAAGAAGGGCGAAGTACTTGTTAAATAACTCCTGGCAACTGCTTAAGCACTGAGCATTGTAATTGCAGAGAGCAGGAGCAGAACCAAAAATAGAAAAGTGGATAAGGACAGGACCAAAGACATCATTGTCACTCAAACTTGAATGTCACTTTTTGACAGCATTTGAGTAATTGATTCTTGGTTTTTCCATGCTCAGAGTTCAGTAGTCACACTTTGCTGTGACAGCCCTAGGAGAAGGGAAAGGCCAGGACCCTGTCGGAGCCTGGGATTAACATAAAGAATGGAGGGTGAGAATTATTATCAGCCTGCGCCGACTTCTCTCTAGTTCAAGTTCCTTGGAAAGGAAAGAAAGCCATTCAGGCTAGCCCCAATTTACAGAAATGTTAGAGGATCTCATGGACCAGACACACAACCAGACCCTGCTTAGCAAAACGCTGGACCTGAGAAATAGGAGGCTGTTAGGAGCTAACCCTCTCTCTCCGTTTCCTAGAGCTGCACCATGTCTATATCATAAATCTCCTCTATTGACCTCTCATCTAAACCAGCATCCTTTGCATACGTCTTGTTGATTTCATCCAGCTCAGCTGCCATTCTAACTCTACATCATGATCTTCAAGCTCCTGTAACTACCACTAACTGACAACAGTCTCTGGGTCTCTTGGGGCAAGTTCTCATATGGGAGAGACTCATCAGGCCATATCTTGCTTTTCTCACAGTGGAGCAGCTGTGCTGGATGGGGGAGGGGGGTGCGAGGGGATAGAGATATGCAGAATGGATGGGGAAGACAGTGGGACCTATTTATTATATCCTCCCTTATCTGTGTTTCTATCATGTTCTTCATCGTGTTCCATGATCTAGTCAAGAATACACAAGAGGTTGGGTAATCACAGCAGTGAATCACTGTGTAGAGTGTGGTGTCTGCTCTAAATGGGTTTATAATCTGGTTGATGTGATGAGGCACAAGACCGAGAAAAGGAAACAAGTCATACCAGGCAGTGCTTGATGAGCATCAGAAAGCTGGCATAGACATTAGGTGTTCTAAAGATTCAGAGGAGGGAGAAATCATTGTGTGTTGAGAAGTTCAAAGAGGAGTTTTCAAGAGAGGTGGGGACAGAAGTGAGTCTTGTGGGATGGGAAGGATTTGGAGAGAAAGGGAAGAGGAGAGGATTCTAGATTGGGGCAGAGGAGGGAAGAGTGGGATGCATAATGCATGTCCAGAGCACAATAAATAGGCCAACCTATTCTGAGCATAAAGTGTGTGTTGGAAAGTACTAGAAGGTACGTTAGGAAATATGGGGAGGAATAAAATTGTATAGGACTTTGAATACCATACTAAATAGTTTGGATTTACTTTGAATTTTTTATTAGTGATGTTTGAGCAGGGCACGGCAGGGTCAGGGGCTCTCAAGTGACCCACTGCAGTGTAGGAGGCCAGAGGGCAGACATGATCTAGAGGACCTTGTAAGTGTTGCCAGTAATATGGGACAGGAGGCTTGAGGACGAGGAGATGGACTCAAAAATCTTGGAAAGAAAATGGACCTCTGTCATTTAAGGTCTCAGTTGCCTGTCGATTTTGCACTTACAGAAAGAGTCACAAGTTCAGGGAAGTAAGTGACTGAAGCTATTGCCTTTAGCTCCCTGCACCCTACAGATCTCTGGCTTCAGCTAGTAAATGCAAATGCTACCACGTTGAAATTAATACTCTGATGTTAAGATCTTGAGCCTCCAGGTATACGTGGGAAATCCAGTCTTTACAGAGCTCCTCTCTTGACCAGTCAGGGAGCTAGCCTGGAAACTCTAGTTAACTTAGGCAGAAATGGTGTTTATTGGAATCATATCTCTTTCCTCTCATAGCTGGTTGAGAAGGAGTGTGCAACTCTGGCTCATACGGTGACTATGTGAGCTCACTCTTTATATTCAATGCATTACTGAGTTCTGAATTTATTCCCACCAAGTGTCCCTTCTTTCATTCTGCATTAGCATTTTATCCCATCTGTATTCGTCTTCTCTGGCTGCCATCATAAAATGTTACAGAGTACGTGGTTTAAGCAATAGAAATTAATCTTCTCACAGTTCTGGAGGCGAGAGAGTCCAAGATCAGTAATAGTATTAGTTAGATAGGCTTCATTGTGAGACCTCTTCCAGGGGCTTGTAGGAGGCTGCCATCTCTCCCAGTACTCATGACCTCTTCTTTTTGTATGTGAGAACAGAGAGAGAAAGAGAGGTCTCACCTTATGCCACTCAACCTATTGAATCAGGACTCCACCCTTAAAACCTTACTTAACCTTCATTACTTCCTTAGAGGCCCCATCTCCAGATACAGCCACACTGGAGGTTAGGACTTCAACATAGGAATTTCGGGGAGACACAAACACTTTCTCCATAACACCTTCTTTATTTCTGTACCCTCAATCTAGAGGTTCTCCCATTTCAGTTCTTTAGAATCACCTGGAGGTGTTGTTAATACCCATATGGTGGGGTTTCTGGGGTTTCCAGAGTTTCTGACTCAGTGGGGCTGGGGAAGGGCTTGAGAATTTGCATTTCTAACACGTTGCTCGGTGATGCTTCTGCTGCTGCTGGTCCAGGGACCCCACTCTGAGAACCACTTCCCTGGTGTAAGCTGCTGTCATCACTTATCTAGATTATCCTCATGACTTCCTAACTAATCTACTCCCGCTTTTGCCTCTATTCTCCTCACAGCAGCCAGAGTGAACTTTTATGAATATAAGTAAAATCATGTTTTTCTCCTGTTTAAGACTCTTCAGTGGCTTCTGACCACTCCTCATGGTCTACCGACCCCGCAGGATCTAGCTCCTGCCAGCTCTGCAAACCTGTCTTATAAAACCTGTCTTAGTCATGATCAACACTCCCACCCTCTCCACCTTTAGTTCTCTACCTTAAACAGTGCTCCCAAGCCTTACACTTGAGTTCCTCTGGGATGCTCCTCCAAACCCCCAAGGGGAGGCTGGCTGGCTTTGTCTCCTCCTTGATGATTAAGCTCAGATGTTACCCCCTTTCTAGGACATCCTTGAACACCCTCTCTGAAGCAGCCTTCCTCAGTTTCTGTTTACTTCCTCACTCTCATTCTTTCCCTTTGTTGTAACTCTCACAATCATTAATTACCTTGTTTATGTGTTATCCTATCTAGTGTGGTCTGTCCTTCATTAAGATTGTAAGCACCTGGGGTGCAGGGCTTTTCTCTTCACAGCCCTAGCCCTAGGATTTTGCACAGTAGGGAGCACTTGATAAATATTTGTGGAATGAATATTATCTGTATATACCTGAAATGGACACGGTTCAGGTATTTTTCTTGAAAGTTCCATGTAGATCCGTGGATGTAAATAGATGCTTTGGAGAGGACGATCACCTGTCTCCAGCTGTCACATTGATCTCACTTGATTCAGCACAGTGAGGATTTACCTTATACCTGGTGCACCCGGGCTGATGAAGGCCAAGGTGGTTTTTGGCAAGCCTCATGCTTCATACCACTTCCAACACCCCCATCCTCTTTTCCCTGTCTTTCTGCTTCTGGGGGCTGCTCAGAGCCTCCCACTGCAGCACCCACCAAGCCCATGTCTTCAGTACCCACCTGGTCCTGTCAGATCTTCTCATTTTCAAACATACCTCCCTCCTGTCCCAATATCTGAAGGCTCTGCTCTGTTGATGTGTGCAGATGGCTGGGCGAGTGGGGTAAACAGGACGATTACTTTAAATTCATTTGTAGTTAAGAGGTATCAAGGCCCCTTCGTTAATAAAACACGCCTAAGCTGTATCTCAGGGAGCAGCAAACCATGGAATTCAGGTTTTTACTTAAGTGTCTACTTTGTTTTAGATTTTGTGTAAAAGATGAAAATAAATTGAAATAAAAATATTATCGGAATAGCAGGATTATGTAAACATAAAAAGTGAAAGGAGATCCTGGAAAACAGGTTGCAAAGTGGCTTTGATATCAGTCGGCTGAGAGCTGGGTGTGTCTCTTTATCAGAGCATGTAGTCATGCAACAGGAAACATTACAATAATGAAAGAATGATCTACAGATCTGAGTTTCATTCAGTAACATTCTTGGTTAAAATAAAAATGAGGAATGTTTTTTCCATTCAGAAAAAGAGAGTCACTTTGCCTGAGTCATGATTGCCCACTTTTTTCCATATGGCTGAGTACTATTTATTGGCTGAGGTTGACAATATTCTAAAGACTTCGTGGTTGATGAGCTCTGTTTATGGCAGCAATTGAGAAAGGTAAACTTAGGTAATATTAGGAAGGAGATAGTTGGCTTATTAAAAAATAGAAATCAACCACTGTAGCAAATACTTTGAAAGGCAAAAAGGGCTGAAATCCTAAAAACTGCCTGGATCTCCCCAAGGCCTCTCTCCCCATCCCATAATCACAAAATCCCTGATCCTCCTGTTGTCTGGCTCATGGAGTTTCCACCTCCTCGCCTCGCCGGTTTGAGAGTTCACACCCTAGGCCGGTGCTTGGCCTTGGGTCAAACTTCTCTACCTCGTGGCTATTGGTTAGTCTTCCTAGAACAAGATTTTGATAACCTTCCCTCTGATCAAGACTTGTGTCTGGGGACAGAAGGCGAATGCCCACTCTCTCCTTCAGCGTCATAACCCACGTGTGGCTTGTTAAAAACCGAGGTGAACCATACATAACACAAACGTTGCCATTTTAATAATTTTTAAGTGTGCAGTTCAGTGGCATCAAGTGTACTCACAGAGCCCTGCGGCCATCACTGTTACCCATTTCTAGGACTTTTTTATCATCCCACACAGAAACTCCACCCGTTAAAGAAGAGGTCCTTATCCCCTCTGCTTCAGTCCTGGTAACCTCTGTTATGCTTTTTTCTCTCTATGAATTTAGATGTTTTAGGTGCCTAAATTTTAGGTGGGTTTGTGCATTCATCCATTGATGGTCATTTAGGTTGTCCCTACTTTTTGCCTTTTGTGAATAAAGCTGCCACAAACACCAGTACGCAAGTACGCGTTTGAGTTTCTCCTTCGAATCTTTTGGGTCCATACTTAGAGGTATAGAATTGTTAGATCAGATGACGATTCTTAAGCTTTTGGAGGAATCCATCACAGGGTTTTGATGTACCCACACCTTTTATTCTCACTTTTCTTTTTCTTTTTTGGAGGCTCTTTTTTTTTTTTTTAAGATTATCTATTTATTTATTTGACAGGCAGAGATCACAAGTAGGCAAGAGAGGCAGGCAGGGAGAGAGGAGGAAGCAGGCTCTCCGCAGAGCGGAGCCCGATGTGGGGCTCAATGCCAGGACCCTGGGATCATGACCTGAGCCGAAGGCAGAGGCCCAACCCACTGAGCCACCCAGGCACCCCTGGAGGCTCTTCTTAAGGTAGACTG
This sequence comes from Mellivora capensis, assembly GCA_004024625.1. Classification (NCBI taxonomy): domain Eukaryota; kingdom Metazoa; phylum Chordata; class Mammalia; order Carnivora; family Mustelidae; genus Mellivora; species Mellivora capensis. The sequence goes on along the minus strand of PISX010000448.1, from coordinate 32,429 downwards.
GTTCCCAGCACATTGCCCAAGCAGATCCATCCTGGGTCTTCCTTCAAACTGAACACAAAACATTTCTCCTGTTCCCCACCATCAGCCAGTCTTCACCAACTCAAGGTCTCCCTCCTAATGATAATAAATTCTAGCTTCTGCAACCCGGAAGTGAAAGAAGCAGTTACAAGAATGTGCCTCAAGTCTTTACTTTTTCTTTCAAGAAAGCACACGCCATGACATTCGAAAAGCCCTCTTTCCCAGCTACCCTTATGTGGATTTCAGTGGCTTCCTGAGAATCTCTCCCTCTCTCTTCAGTCTCCAACCCTCAAGCTTCAACACTCAGACTTGCTTTCTTTCTTCCCTGCCCATCGCCCAAACTCTTCTTTCTGTAGTTGAACTTACCCTTTCAGGTTTTTATTTATTATTTATTTTATTTTTATTTGTTTATTTTTTTACCCTTCCAGGTTTTTAAAGTTTTGTTGTGTGTTCCTCATGACCTAAGCTCTGCATAATTGAGAGCACCTGGCTGCTGACCCAGAAGGAAGAGTCACCCTGTAAAAGTTAGGGATGGGTGGGGCGCCTGGGTGGTTTAGTGGGTTTGGCTCAGGTCATGATCCCAGAGTCCTGGTATCAAGCCTCACGTTGGGCTCTCTGCTCAGCAGGGAGCCTGCTTCTCCCTCTCCCTCTGCCTGCTGCTCCGCCTGCTTGTGCACACACTCTCTGTCAAATAAATAATATCTTTACAAAAAAGTTAGGGATGGGCAAAAATTGTGGATACCTATACATTAATTATTTCCCCCTTATCTACATTCACCTCGGAAATGGTTTTCACTTTTTTGCCTGATAAGAATATTTTCCCTAGGGGCGCCTAGGTGGCTCAGTGGGTACAGGGTCCTGGGATCAAGTCCCATAGCAGGCTCCTGCTCAGTGGGGAGTTTGCTTCTCCCTCTGCCTGCTGTTCTCCCAGCTTGGGCCCCCTCTCTCTCTTTCTCTCTGACAAATCTATAAAATCTTAAAAAAAAATGAATATTTTCCCTCTATACAATTCTGAGCTATGTGAAAGTACATTTTGGGGGGGTTCTTCTTTGCTTAAAAAACCTCATTGTTAAGAACACAAATTCCTTGCCTTGGAATGTATGCTCATATTCAATGCATTGATCTCAAAGGGTCTTTCCAGTGGTATTTCCCACTACTCTCCTGTGTGCCCTCCAGGCCCCCGGTGAATGGGACTGCCAGTGACTTGCTAACTGCCCCTGCATTTTCCTGTCTCCATTTGTTCATATTTCCACTTACCCTCTTTACCCTCCTTTCATGTCTGCCCAATATCTACCCATCTCTCAAGTTCAAAGTCAAATCCTGCTAGTTCCATAAAAATAACTGTTTGAGGATTAAACAAAACAATATGTGCAAAGCAAAGAATTTTGCACAGTGTCCAAAATGTAGTATTCCCTAAATAGTATATAATAAATACTTTGTCCTATCCCATTATTACTTGTGTAAACATCTTATTTATAATTTATAAGTTTTTTTGGTCTCACTTTTTTGCATGTCCTCCTCAGCCTATATCACTTTGGATTCTTTTGGCAACATAAAACCAAACTAAACTGGCTTACACAGAATGTGGGATTTATTGGGTCACATAAATAAAAAGTCCAGGGACTGAACTGGCTTCTCCCTGTTTCTAAACTCAGTTCTCCTCTACATATTTTAATTCTCGGGCTCCTGAGGAGATTAGAAGGCTGCACTAGCTCCAGCCTCCCAGTCTCTTGGGAGAAGTGAGGACTGGCTCTCCAGAGAGCTCAAGCCAAACTCCTTGAGTTTCACTGACTCAGACTGGGTCACAGTCCCTTTCCTAAACCATCATTTTTTACAAAGCTGCTCAAGATGCTTTGACTGGCAATGCCTAGGTCACATGTCACCTCGTAAACCCCAGCAAAACCACCCTTGGAGGGCAGGTAGGTGGGATGGACCCATTCATAAAAATTGGAGACACACCAAAAGTAGGGTGAATGGATGCTGGAAAGCTAAGAAATACCAAATATCCTCCCTCGCGCCTTACATAAAGGAGGTTCTTGATAAATCTTTAGTGGGTGGAATTAGTGTTCTCTTTAGTGGTCAAAGAATGTGCAAGATTAACTGCTCATCAAATGACAAGTGAAAAGAAGGAGGAAGGTGACGTTTGTTGAGTACCTACAATGTACCAGGTACTGGGTTAGGAGATTTGTATAGGTTGTTATTTGATTTAATCCAACAAAAATCTGTGATACAGGTGTCATTATGCCCATTGTACGGGCAAATAAACTAGGAGTAAAAAGGTTAAGTAATTTTTTAGGAGCTATGCAGGGCTGAAATGCCAGCCGAGGTCTGCCCCACCCAGAGGCCTGTGTCCTTATACAATGGTGCCTGGCCCCGCATTCTGGATAGCTATTTATCTTTCTTCAAAGATCACTGGGGATGGAAATTCTATAATCTACCCCTGAAGACCAGTCCATGTCATATAAATCTGAGGGTTAGGAAACTCCTTCATCTCTCCAGTGTTTTATGTAGACTGTGTTTCACCCTTTCTGTCTTCAATAGTGGAAAACCACTGATCAGTCTCTTAAAAAAAAGTCTTCATTGTTTGATGGTAGTAATTAAGCAGCCAGTTAATCTTTTCTTATTTTATGTTAAAGGGTTCAATCCTTTCAACCTTTGCTTGGAGAGCCTATTTTCCAACCCTTTGACATTAGCACACATTTTGGCTTAGGCTCTGGCCCTGACTTTTCAGCTAGAACATGACTTGAGGCAACTGTCAGACCACAGTTTCCCTGACCTTCTAAAGAAAATGGACTCAGCTGGGTACACTGTTTTCCCTCAATGGGACGTCTGGGCTGTAGCCAAACCCTCTCTACTGCTGTGACCCCCTACACACACACACACACACACACACACACACACACACACCCGACACATGCCCCAGGCCTGTAGGGAAGTCAAGTTTTTGCTTCTCAGTGGCAGCCACTGGAATCACCTTCTGTGAAGTCCTGACTCAAGAGAGATGCCTGGGCTTCTGACCACAGCAGATTCATGCCATTCTTTCTTTGAACCCCTGACAGTCTGATCATTTTATTTCTTCAGTCCCATGGTAGACAAGAGAGGAGTGTGATCTGCTGTTTTTGAATTTCAAGAAATGAAACAGAAACGAGAGCTAGTTTCTTGATAAGTTTGTCTCTCCGTGCCCTGGATTGTGAAATGGTCCCCTTTCTGGTTTAATTGGCCTGTGACCTGTAAGCCCCAGTGTAGGCTCTTCTGGCTTTCTTTGAACATATCAAAGAAAATTTAAAAAGAAGGGGAAGAAAAAAGAGAAAATTCTGGCTACTGCGTGGTGGGTGATTTTGTGTGTGCATGAGCTTTTCTGTAGTTGTCAGAATTTCTCTTATGAACATGAATTCACTTGGAAATTAGGAAAAATATCAATAAATGTTAAAATTAACTCTAAGCAGTTAAAAGAATAAAACCATGGCCAAATCTTTATCAAGCAGATGCAAATGAAATGAAAACATGAATGGCAGTAATAAAGTAACAAAGTAACATTTATCATAAAACAGCCTTCAGGGGATGACTGGGTGGCTCAGTTGGTTGGGTGGCTGCCTTCGGCTCAGGTCATGATCCCAGTGTCTTGGGATCGAGTCCCGCATTGGGCTCCTTGCTCGGCAGGGAGCCTGCTTCTCCCTCTGCCTCTGCCTGCCACTCTGTCTGCCTGTGCTCGCTCGCTCTCTCTCCCTCTCTCTCTGACAAATAAATAAAATCTAAAAAAAACAAAAAAAAAACCCAGCCTTCAGGATAAAAGATCCATTTTGGCATTATTATGTTGATATAAGATATATGATATCTTAAATATGATATATTTATGTTGACATAAGTGACAAAAGCATAACATTAAACAGAAAAAATAAAAATTGACAGAAGGAGAAATGGACAGAAAAACATTTGTTTTTAGGAGACCTAAATTTTGACAGTCAAAAAAGAGAAAAAAGGATGCTGAAGTTTGAAATACTATAGTTATTAAAAAGTAAAAAATAAAAAATAAATTATTTTTTCCCCTAACAACAAAGAAGAAACCATTTTAAAAGCTATTATTTGAAATCCTGAGCATAACAAATAATATATAAGGTCACAAAGAAAATTTTTATCTAAAATACAACAAAACTAGAAAAAAATTACTCAAGTTTAAATAAGAATAAACAAGTTTAAACTTTCAATTACTTGGAAGTTTTAAAAACTCTTTATTAGAATTCCATAAAAAAAAAATCAAAATCATAATTATAAACTATTCAGAAAGTAATGGAAATTAGAATATTGTATACAAGTGTTCATGGAAGTGGCCAGATCAGTACAAAGGAATATGGTGAAGGCCTTAACCATTGTCATTAGTAAACCAGAAATAATGAAAATAAAATAAGCATATGACTAAAAAATGAGGACAGTCCAACTTGATGAATAAAATCCAAACAAGCAGAACTAAATGAGAAAGATAATTACAACAATTTGCAAATTAGAAGATAAAGCATAATGGATTAATACAACTGCTTTAAATATTTTTGAAAGCTAACACAGTAGAAATACTTCTCATTATTCAAGTCCAGGAATAGAGGACATACAAACAAACAATATTAGAAATGGAAAAGGGATATGAACATATTACAAAGAAGATTTAAATGGAGTAAGATAATATTTATGTTGATACATGTGAGAATAGTGAGAAATGGATGATTTTCTGGGGGATATTGCTAAAATTGACTAAATAAATTATACCTATGAAAAAATCAATAACCTTGAGAAGGAATTGACAAAGTTATGGAGAAGCTCCTTTTGAACTCTCCAGGTCCAGAAGGCTTACCAAAGAATTCTTTAGAAGTTTTTGAAAACATGATTTCTGTGTTTTGTAAACCATTCAGTAACATTACTAAAATTTGAGGTCTATCAGATTTTGCTTATTTATTCATCTCCTGATGGACATTTAAAAAAACTAGAGGACGCAGCAAAATCACTCCTTAAATCTGCTAAGAGACATGAAACATATATCCACACAAAAACTTGTATACAAATGTTCATAGTAACATTATTCAAAATAGCCTCAAGTGTCCACTAACTGTTGAAAAGATAAATAAATGTGATACACACACAGTAAAGAATACCTAAATAAAAATGAAGTAAATATTAAATAAAAATGAATTAAATATATGCTATTATAGCATGCTAAAATGTGGATAAAACTCAAAAACAGCATGGTAAGTAAAGAGTTGGACACAAAACACTACATATAATTCCATTTCTATAAAATGTCTGGAAAAGACAAATCTCTAGAGATGGAAAGCATATTAGTGGTTGCCTGAGGACTGGAGGGGAGCAGGGATTGACTACAAATGGGCTTCAGGGAATTTGGGGGGACTCTGGGGGCTGTTTTAAAATTAGAAAAAGTCCTAAAATTGTTTTAAAATTGGTCATAGTTACACAACTCTATAAATTTACCAAGAATCTCTGAATTTTGCACTTACAATGAGATTTTATGGTATGTAAATTATACTTCAATAAAGCCCTTAAAAATAGCTAGTTATCAAACAAGTACAAATTAATATCAATAAGATGTTAACAGATATAAACACCTATCCAACTGGTAAGATTTAAAAAAATATATGTAGCAAAGATTCAGTTCAAGGGGTACTATTATACATAACAATCAGGATATAATTGATACAATGCTTTTAGAAAAAAAATTGAAGGCAACCTATGGAATGGGAGAAGATATTTGCAAATGACATATCTGATAAACGGTTAGTATCCAAATTATATAAAGAACTTATAAAATGCAACACCCCCAAAACAAATAATCCAATTATAAATGGACAGGAGAGAACAGACATTTCTCCAGAGAAGACATACAGATGGCCAACAGACACATGAAAAGATGCTCAACATCGCTGATCGTGAGGGAAACACAGATTAAAACTACAGTAAGAGATCACCTCACACCTGTCAGAACGGCTAAAATCAACAACAAAAGAAACAACAAGTGTTTTTGAGGATGTGGAGAAAAAGGAACCCTCATGCACCGTTGGTGGGAAGGCAAACTGGTACAGTCACCCTGGAAGACGATGTAGAGGTTCCTCAAAAAGTAAAAAATAGAACTACCCTATGATCCAGCAACCACACTACTGGATATTTACCCAGAGAACACAAAAATACTAATTTGAAGGGATATATGTACCCCGATGTTTATCACAGCAGTGTCTATAATAGTCAAATTATGGAAACAGACCAAGTGTCCTTTGACTAATTAATGGGTAAAGAAGATGTGGTATATGTAGCCAATGGAATATTACTCAGCCATTCAAAAGAATGAAATCTTTCCATTTGCAACGACATGGATGGAGCTAGAGAGCAAAATGGTAGGTGAAATAAGTCAGTCAGAGAAAGACAAATATCATATGCTTTCACTCATACGTGGAATTTAAAAAACAAAAGCAACAAGCAAAGGGGAGAAAATGAGAGAGGGACAAATCCAGAAACAGACTCTTAACTACAGAGAACAAACTGGTGGTTACCACAGGGGAGGTGGGTGGTGACGGGGACTAAGGAGGGCACTGTATGAGCACTGGCTGATGTATGGAAGTGCGGAATCACTACGTTGTACACCTGAAACTAATATTACAGTGTAATATTGATTAGTTAGCTGATTGGAATTAAAGTTAAAACTTTTTTAAAAAAGAAAGCAAATTGAAAAAAGATACTATGAATTTTCAAAATGTTAATGGGCTTTGAATTATTAGTTTCATTTGAGGAATTTGTCTTTCCAAAGTAAAGAAGTGTGCTATAGAGGGATGGGCATTACACAGATTTTTATGGTAACTACAAATTAGAAGAACCTTGATGTCCAACATTAGGGAAACGGGTACATACATCATAGAACACCAAGCAGTGCAATATATGTGGTTTGTAAAAATCATGTTTTCAAAGACTACTTAAGGACATAGAAGAATGTTCAAGAAATAATGTCAAATGGAAAGGAAAAGTAGGGCATAAGCTCTTTGTATATGTTAATCCTAAATGAAAAAAGAAGGGTCTGTTTATGATTGGTAAGGCCTAGGCCAAATGTTCACACTTATTATTTGGGTGATGTAATTATGGATGATGTAATTTTCTTCCCAATACTTTTTTAAAAAATATTTTATTTATTTATTTGAAAGAGAGAGCACAAGTGGTGGGAAGAAGCATAGGGAGAAGCAGACTTCCTGCTAAGCAGGGAACCTGACCTGGGGCTCAATCCCAGGACCCTGGGATCATGACCTGAGCCAAAGGCAGACGCTTAACTAACTGAGCCACTCAGGTGCCCCCTTTTCATTTTGTTTTATCTAAATTCTTGACAATAAACATTTATTGCTTTATCATTTATAAATCAGAAATTTTTTTGGAAAACTGTAAATGTTATAAAAATCAAAGGTAAATGGAAATTAATTAAGTTTTTCTCCATCTGCACCGAATGCAGCTGTCACACAGGAAGTAGAAGGTGTGTATAACAATATGAGCTTCCATTAGGCAAAGCAGTTAATTGTGAGCCCTCCCTTACTTTGCCTTCTTCCCATTCCAATAGAGACCTAGGGGCAACTGAATCAACTTGATGTGTAGGTATGGGGGATGTATTTTGGGGAACGGTAGACTTTCAGGACTGAGAAGCACTTTCCCACCTTGGAGCGAGGGACCTTTTGACAACTTACCCCCACAATGGTCCAAAGTTTGGCTCCCTGTCTTCAGCGGTGCTGAAGGACCTATGTTTCAAAACACCGCATATAATGGAAGACACACTCCACTAACCAATACCCATGCATGGCACCTTTCGGGTCCATGAGTATGCAGAAGCCCTGGGGTTTGTAATAAAAATCTTCCTTCTGGATTCCTTTTTACTTTGAAGATTCAGGCTTTTGTCTAAGTAACTTGGGTGTGATGTGGGTAGGGGAGGCAGATTGGAATCAGAGGGGCAAAAGGCACCAACACGGGAAAAGAAACAAGGAGACAGCACCTAGCTGAGGGAAGTCCGACGTGAGGCAGCCTCAGAGCTAATGAGTGGGATGTGCCAAGCCTTCCCTCTCTGAAGTCACATTATGGGCTGCTCCACAAACATTTTCCAACCTAACTTTTAAAATAATTAAACAAATGAAAAAGAAACCAGATTCTCGTATAAAACCTCCTAGGGCTTTGGTCTTTATTACTAATAAACTTCCACCAGCCACCCTCCACCCCCACCCCGCCTTGACAAGTGTGGGAGAAGCTGGCTGGTAACAAGATTGTGCCGCCCTGATGAGTGTGCTCATTAGGGAAGCCACTCGGTTTGCAGGCCCACCCTGGCCAATCTGATTGTGAATTTTATTGAAATAATTTTATAAACAAGTCTTCAGACAAGGTTTCGTCCTGATGAATCCTCGGAGCTCATTACCACCCTCGGGAAGAAATTTGAAGAGATAAAAATAAAAGTCTAGGATTAAAACAACACTTTCACCTTAGGCAAAACAGTCTCCCTGTGCCTTGGATTTCTTCATCTGTAAAACAAGGATAATGATATTTCCCTCTCCAGCTCATCAGAAGAGCTCACACTAAGTTCGGGGGAGCGTCTTGGCGGTTGGGAGAGAAGGTAGTGCATAAACCTGATTATTCTGGATAGCACGAGGGACCTAACAGTGACCAATAGATGTCTGATCTCTCTCAAGACGGGGTAAAAACAGTGTAAAGGGGAGGCATGCATATGGTGGGAGAAATTGGCCAAATGTCTTGGAAATTCACCTGGCTTGAGTTAGAAAGCTCTTCTCCCTCCAGCATTGTCTTGGATATTAATGAGTTTTCAGCCCAATGAATTTCACCGTAAGATCATTAAATGTGTTTGTTGCGGCTGCTACTGTAGGAACAGAGCGACCTGAGCACGAGGCGTGTGGGGGAAAAGCAGTCGGGCGGCCGCGAAGGATTTCAAAGCAGCTGGGCTCTGCCACCCCTCACCAATCGTCTCGGTCCAAAGGCAGATGACTTTAAAATCCCTCTTGACCCGCAAGCGGCACAATTCAACGGAAAGGGATGTGCCTGAATTTTAACACAATGCCACCGAGCCAGACTCAAGAGTCTGCACGGAACTATCACGTTGAAAACGTGTGAAAGGGCTGGATGAGGCTCCAGGATGATCGACGTATCCCTTGCAGACAGAAGTGACAGCGTCTTCTGCTTCTACCTGGTTCCTTATTTTTGCATTAAACATAAATAGTAAGTGAAGAAATGTAACTCAACAGCAGAGCTTCGGGTTCCTGAGATTAGATGAAAGGGATCCTTAGCATGAAGGCACAAAGACTTGAGAAAAAAAGGCAGAGACTAAAGGAACAGTAAAAGGCAAACTTCAGTCGGAAAGTGCATCTGAGTGGCTGATCTGAGCTTCACAGAGTCCCCCGGAACATGTGTTACGCTGGGTTCAGCCACTCCATGTATGATCAGATATTTCATATAAATAATTAAAAAGTCGCCGGCTGCCGGGGCGGGTTCACGTGGACAGAAGAGGAGCGTGAGTCACCTGTGTTCAGGCGGAAGGCTTAATGAGGGGGTGACTGTAGTGTTGCCCTGAGACGGGACCACAGTTTAGGGAAGGATTTAAGGACAGGATCCACCTCCAGCCCTCGGTGTCCTCCCCACCCTCCCCCAGGCCCACTTCTCTGGCTCAGGGTCTCTCGTGTGCTCATTTTATTCTCCTTTCTCAATTCACGGCTGCCACGTGGACATACTAAGGGACTGAAGCTTGCCTTCGAGAAAGAGGAGTACCTCGCCGGGTCCGAAGCTGCGGCCTCTCCTTGGACACAGGCGGGCCGGGGGTGTTTAAGATAACAGCATTGCAGAGTGCAAACGGCCCCCACAGTGGAGCCAGAGGAACCTATGAGATCATTTGGAAAAGCTTGTGAATTCACTGCCATTTGCCTACTTGGCGTTGGATGAAAAGCAAATCTTAAAGCTGCTCAAAATGTGTCTGATTCATCTGTAACTGAGAATGAGACCAATCAGGGATAAGAAGTGAGTAAAATCCTTGTGATCACAGAGCCAAGAGAGCCTATTTTAAAGCACTTAATGTATTTTTTTTCTTAAAGATATATACACCAACTGTAATTAAGCTCTCCCTTTCCTTATGATCTTGGCAAGATGTTAAAAAAGAGATAGAAGGAGGGAGTCGACTTGCCAAGTGGATTTTTCTAAGCGTTCTCAGCCCTAATTAAAAGTCCTTTGTGCAAGGCCAACCAGCAATCAGATTCCTAATTAGAGTTGAGCAAACTGCCTTGGTGAACCGTGGGTTTCTCTGAACTCAGGAATCTGGGGAGAACGTGTGTCTGTCTTACTGGGGCCATTTTCTGAAGCACATTCACAACCAAGTCCCAGAAGGCAGGTATGCGAAGGCAGGGGCACAACCCTATTCCCATTGGGTCAGTTCCTTTTTTGCCCTGAAATGTTTCTGTGGAATCCTGCATGTGGTGGTGTTACTTCTGTGTTGTTTGTTGGTTCCAGTATTATTAGCAATTGTGCCTTTTTGAAAGCCGGTCTTCAGGATCTGGAATTAGGTGAATCGAGATGTAAGTATATCGAATGCTGGTATTTCATGGTCTATATCCAGATAAAGGAGACCATTCTGTGCTTAACTGGATTTCCCCTGGAGTCTTGGTTATCATAATAGCCAACATGGGCTTACTACATGCCTAGCGTGGAAGCTTTGACAACCCTCTACATACTAACTCACGTAACCCCCGCGGGAGCCTCATGAATCAGGTTCTGTGATTTTTCCCATCCCAGGGAGGAAACTGAGGCACAGGGAAATGGAAGTAGCTGGCCCAAAGTCACTTTAGTAAGTGACGGAGCCAGGTTGCCCTGCTGTCAGTCAGGTGCTAGAGTCTGCCCATCCCAGCTGCCTCTAAGCTGGCCTCAAGCAGAGGAGGACCCCGACTGGCCAGGTACCATGGGTCAGAGCACCTGCACCGAGACACAGCGTGGTTCAAACTCCCACACGCCCCTGGCCTGCTTCCTGATTACTACACTGGGTTTTCCAAGAACCACACGTCAAATTGAGGCCTTCTGAAATGTAGGCCTTGAATAAAGAGATTCTATTGGGATGTAAAAATAACGAATGGGGCTGTTCTGCGTTCCCAGAACTGTGGTGAAGCAGCAACAATAGGATCCTTGTCTCTCTCAGTTTGGGACAAGCCACCCCAAGCCACAGCACCTGAGGGGGAGGCTGCAGAATGTAGGCACACCCTGGGTTTAGCTCAACTCCCACTTAACCCTCTGTTGCTTGATGTTTCCAGAAATGTGTACATCCTAAAACAGGGAAGACTTTCTGATAATTATGTAATTTCCTTTTCCTTGTATCTTCATTTGGGTCGGAGTCATGCATACTCAAAGGTAAAGGGTCTTTATGGGCTTTCTTGAAATGACTGTTTGATACTCTTAAAAGGAGCTATATTTTAACCTAGAGAATTAAGTTAAAAATGTACAATGTAAATATGATGGTGTCAAACTCTCGAAACGCTGTATGGCAGAATTACCTACATTGCAAAGGAAATACCTGTGTGCATTTCAGGGAGGTGGCTGCTTAGAAGGTGTCAGGGAGAGGGGGAGACCTAGCACTATGAGGGGATGACAGCATTGGAGCAGGGGAAGAGGAAGGCTTAAGTCAAAGATGCCAACAGACATGAGGCCGGTGGTGGGGGGTGGAGGGAGAAAAACTGGACTAGAGAGAGAACTGAGGGAAAGGTAAGAGGCTCCAGTGAAAGACTTGGATTTTTTGGGGTTTTTTTTGTTTGTTTGTTTTCCAGAGCCACAGGAACATTCTTTAGCTCTCAGTAGAATTTGCAGATGACTAGCGGTTAATAGTATCAAGTGCACTGCCCTATATAATGCCTTCGGGGTAGCAGGTTCTTAATAAATGTTCATTGATGGAATCCATGTCCCATACGATAGTAAGTAACATGTTTGAACATTTAAGTTCTGGGGGGGAAAAAAAGAAAGAAAGAAGCTGGTAAGGTAGGAAGTCCAAGATCAGAATCATCCACCCTGCATGAGCTCCCAGAGGAAAAAAATAAGAGGAAAATAAAATACATGAGAATGATGAACAAATTTACTTCTGAAATGTTAAGGAACAAGACATGGTCAAGCATTTTAGGACCCCTCCTTCTGCATCCACATTCCCTGAGTTGAGGAGTTTCTCTTCTCTGAAAGTCACTAGGACTTCTCAGGGTTTTGACATTCCCTAAAAGCAAGTCTGAGGAACTAGCCCAGATGCCACAACCATACCAGCACATGGGTAAACAGTTACCATTCAAGTGAGTGTTGATATGTGTAATTTATATGACCCTCAGGCAATATGCAAAGATATATAAATTCAGATGATCTAAGTCACAGAAAAATGTAGTTAGCTGATTAAATTAAGAAGTAGTGTTCATAACCAGAGACTGATGAGATTTTAAGATTAGCTTGTGCTGATGTTTATTCTTCATTTCCTGTTAAAACATTCTTCAAAGCTATGATCAGACACCAATCCAATCTGGAAGATACCTTGTTACTTTTCTCTTCTATCCCGGCTTGTCTTAGTGCCAATTACACATCAGGCATTTTGCTGGTTTTTACAGTCCTTTACTCGTTGACATCTAGAGCTGACTTCTCCCAGTTAGTACATAAAATGATTTGGTCCTGTGTGTGTTTGTAAAACTTGGATCCATAATGGCCAAATATCTTTGGAAGTGACATTGTAGCACTGCCCCTCTTTTGGGAGGTACACTGAGGTGTGGAGTAGGTCTGTTTTGTTCCCTAGATAGCCGGATGGGTGTGATGTGCATATTCTCCAACCAAACCTCAGACTCTCACGTAGTAGGAATAAAAGGAAGCAAACCGTGTTCAATGGCTAAATATTTGCTGTGGTCCAAAAATGTTAACTTTGCAAAACCAAGGGTAAGTGGAGCTGTCCCAAAAATGTCTTTTGAGAGTATAGAGTTGAAACTGCTGTGGGAGCCAAGAGCCTGGACAGACAGGATTATAATATGGAATTCCTGGACTCCTTTGGTTTTGCCTGTCTACTTATACTCGTGCTGGAAAAGGACTGGGATCAAACATGAGTGGGTTTACTAATGACATTTACCGAGTACTTGCTGTGTCCATGCACTGAGCAGGGTGTAAGTGCTTGGCGCGGGTTAGCTCTTTTAGGCTTCAAAAGTCATCTTAGGGGCAAGGTTCTGGCAGTAGCCTAGTTTCATTGATAAGGAAGGTGAGACTTCGAAATATTCGAAATATTCGAAGCTTGCCTAAGGTCAAGTAGCAGCTTGTCAAGTGTGACACAGCTCCTAAAGGAAGGATTTGTATAACACTTTATGATTTATTAACTTTCTTTCACTGGCACCATTTAATTTTATTTGTACTTAGCCTATGGGGATGGGTGGCATTGTCCTTATTTTGCACATGAGAAAACAAAAGCTCAGAGAAGTTTTGTGGCTCACGTTGCTGTCTTCAGCAAAGGGAAGTGTAATGGTTAGTTAAGTAGAGAATTTTCTGTGGCAGGTGGCTGAGCTGCCTATCCTGTCTCCAACCTTAACAGGATGGAGAAACAAGAGAACTGCGCCAAGGGTCTGTGGCTCCAGCACCTTCCATAAAACCTGGGGGTTTCTGTTTCCCCAATGGTAATATGTTAGGTTCTCAAGGTTGTTTTGAGGATGAAGTGGGTTTTTTGAGAATTGTGTATTGCATGCAAATATAAGTTATGAATAATATGATTAAACAACTGCTTTTCTTCTTGTTCTGAAAGCATCCCCAGCCGGCACATAAACTTAAGATGTGTTTTTCTCTCTTGTGCATTTGGGAAGGTTATGGACTAGAGCAGCTTGATTGAAATTAATTTTAAAAAACTTTTCTTCCATTTCTTTTTTTTTTTAATTGAGGTATAATTGACCTACAACCTTATAATTAGTTTCAGGTATACAGCACAATGATTTGGTATTTGTGTATATTGTGAAATGATCACCACGGTAAGTCTAGTTCACATCCATCACCACACAAAGTTACAGACTTTTTTGTGGTTGAGAACTTTTAAGATCTACTCTTTTAGCAATTTTCAAATATGTAGTACACTATTAATAACTCTAGTTGCCAGGCTGTACATTATATCTCCATGACTTATTTATCTTGTAACTGAAAGTTTGTATTGTTTGACCCCCTTCACCAATTTCACCCCCCCCCCCCCTCTGCTTCTGGCAACCACCAATCTGTTCTCTGTATCTATGAGCTTTTTTTTTTTTTTTTTAAGATTCCCTATATAAGTGAGATCACTTGGTATTTGTCTTGCACTGTCTGACTTATTTCAGTTAGCATGCTATCTCAGGACCCCTCCTTGTTGCAAATGGCAAGATTTCATTCTTTTTATGGCTGAATAATATTCCATTGTATATATGTTCCACATTTTCTTCATCCATTCATCCATCAATTGGCACTCAATTGTTTCCATGTTTTGGCTGTCGTAAATAATGCTGCAATAAACATTGGGCTATATGTATCTTTTCAAGTTAGTGTTTTCATTTTCTTTGGATACTCAGAAGTATAATTGCTGGATCTTATAGTATTTCTATTTTTAATTTGTTGATTTTAAGTTGTTAATACTGTTTTCCATCATGGCTGCACCAATTTACATTCCCATCAACAGAGACAAGTATTGCCTTTTCTCCATATCCTCGTCAGTATTTGTTATTTCTTGTCTTTTTGATAATAGTCATTCTACCAGGTGTGCGGTTGCATTTCCCTGATGAGTAATGATTTTCATGTACGTCTTTTCATGTACCTGTCGGCCATTTGTATGTCTTCTTTGGAAAAATTTCTACTCGGATCCTCTGCCCATTTTTTAAATTGGATTATTTGGGTTTTCTTTCTTTCTTTCTTTCTTTCTTCCTTTCTTTCTTTCTCTCTTTCTTTGTTATTGTGTTATGTGATTTCTTTATGTATTTTGGATATTAACTCCTTATCAGATACATAATTTGCAAATGCACTCAGTAGGTTGACTTATCATTTTGTTGATAGTTTCGTTTCTCCTTTCTCTTTCCGTGGTGTTGGTATCCACTACAGAAGAACAAAAATGAGATAAGTGATTGAAAACAGAAGAAAGAGTAAGGAAATCAAGACTAGCTGGCCAGATACTGATAAAAAAGTTCTCCTTAGAAGAAAATGTTACAAATATTCAAAATGTTTCAATCTACCAGCAATGGAGAAAAAAAATATTTCCCTGTTAAAAAACAAAACATCTTGTGGTTAAAACATACTGATAGGAGGATTATCTTTAGGGCATATTTTTTAAAAAATCATGCAAAAACCTCATAGGTTTATGTGCTTTCATAAACCTTCATAAAGGTCCACTTTACTGATAGAAATAACTCTTTGGTGGTAGTTTTAGTACACTCTCCTTGAAGAATAAATGCCCAGAATGTTTGATAAATTCAGTAAATTTGACATGTCCAGTGATGCAGGTTTAGCCTCTGTGTGAGTCCGGCTGCTGCGGGATGTGTGGGGGGTGGGGCCTCGGCTCCACTGTCCTTCCTGGAATATCATTCTGCTTCTTTCCTTTTGTTTTTTCCTGGATTCTTAAAAAAAAAAAATAGGTCTTCTGGTCTGGGGAGAAAATGGTTTTAAAATTCCTGTTTACTGGTTTGTTTGTTTGTTTGTTTGGCAGTAATAATGCCAAATCCAGTTTAGCTGAATGTGTATAATAAAGCTTAATAAAAGTTAGCATTTTGGTTCTGGATGACCAGCCAGTTCACACGCTGCTGAGTAAGCAAGATTCATCCTTTCTAGGGATTCATAGTGAATCCTCCACCCTACTCTTAAGAAAGCATTAATGAAGTTCCGAAGAAGGGAGCAAAACAAAACGCACAGCCAGAGCCCCCGTGTGCTGTAAGCAGCAGGCATGTACTGGTCAAGGAATTAGGTTACTCAAAGTGGTGACTCATTCAGCAACCATGTAGTGTTTGCGGTTGAAGAGAAACCTTCGCCAGAGAATGACTAAAATCTATTGGCAGCGTCTTTAAAGAAATCATGACTGGGCCCAAACCAGTGAATACGCAAGTGTGTTTTTTTTTCTTCGTCTTTTACTTATTCAAGACTGAGAGTAAGAAAACACCATCCCCGTTGACGTCTACTGTTACAGCCTGGTCGGTCTCTGGGGCATTCCCAAAAACCACTCTCAATAGGGCCGAGTCCAGACACACGTCTCTCTGTTTGGGCGTGGTCATGTAATTGTGCGAGTGTGTGTGTGTGTGTGTGTGTGTGTGTGTGTTTGTGGTTAGTGCGAGGAACAAATCAGACTTACACAAATTGTTAGAGGTATTTGATCTTGGCAGTTTAAAGAAAAGCTGAGAGGAGAAAATTTCCAAATTTGGTGGTTGCAGATTTCTAGGGCTGACACAACAAAGTGCTATAAATGGAGTGGCTTAAACAACAGACAATTTATTGTCCCACAGTTCTGGAGGCTAGAAGTCCAAGATCAAGGTGTTGGCAGGGTTGGTTCTTTCTGAGGGCTGAGAGGGAAAATCTGTTCCATTCCTATCCCCTGTGTCTGGTGTCTGCTGCAAACTGTGGTGTTCCATGGCTTGTAGAAGCATCACCCCGATCCCTGCTTTCACCTTGACATGACCTTCTCTCTGTGTGTATCTGTCTCCAAATTTCCTCTCTTAATAAGGACACCAGTCATATTGGATTAGTGCCCCACTGTGCTCTGGTATGACTTCATCTCAGCTAATTACATCTGCAGTGGCCCTATTCCAAACAAGATAACATTCTGAGGTACTGGGGGTTAGGACTCCAACACAGGAATTTGGGAGAGGGTGACAAATTTCAGCCCATAAGAGTTATCTATCTATCAGCCAAAGATAATTTATTTTTAAAAAAATGGATTCATTTAAAATTCTTTGGTAGTCGATCTTAGTCTCTATTAAATCTGGAAGAAAAGTTGAGCATCTTAAAGAACTTAATAAATAAGGAATAATTATTTAAAATGAGAGAGATTCTTTAAGCCAAAACATAATATTTCAGCTAAACAAATATTTTTTGAATCATCTGGGTACAATGCCAGGTAAATACATTTGCATTTATGAATGCAAGTACCGCACAAATGTCCCTGCATTAACAATAGTGCAAAATTTGAAATTTTTAATTTAACAAAATTGGAAGAGAAGACAAAGTTGGTACCTAAAACTTCAAGACTTTAGTTTTGAGGTTGCCAAGAAGCTTACTTTTTTTTCTTTCAGCAATCCTTGAAAAAGGACATGCACCTGCGTGAGCACATCCATGTACACCCACATCCCTGTGAGTGTGGTATGCACCTTTATGCTAGTGCTGTTTCCCACGCTTGGAAGTCCATCATGTAAATGAGGGTGAACATGGACAGTCAAGGGAGAGAGGGACACTGTGTCACTATAAAGAGCAAGATGAGCAGAAGCATAGATCCAAGAATAAGTGGAGTTCTGGGGTGAGTTCTAGGTGCCAGGAAGCTGTCAGACTTCCAGAAGGAGGAAGTTTATCTCTGCATAAAAGAAAAGCATATTGGGGCTGCCCCAGGGGTGCAGTCAGTTAAGTGTCTGACTCTTGATTTTGACTCAGGTCGTGATTTCAAGGTTTTGAGATCGAGGCTCTTATCAGGCTCTGCACTCAGCATGGGATCTGTTTAAAGTTTTTCTCTCTCTCTCCTTCTGCCCCTCCCCAGCACTCTTTCTCTCTTTCAAATAAATAAATACATCTTTAAAAAGAAAGAGGGAGGGACGCCTGGGTGGCTCAGTTGGTTAAGCGGCTGCCTTCGGCTCAGATCATGATCCCAGCATCCTGGGATCGAGTCCCACATCGGGCTCCTTGCTCGGCAGGGAGCCTGCTTCTCCCTCTGCCTCTGCCTGCCACTCTGTCTGCCTGTGCTCGCTCTCTCTCTCTCCCTCTCTCTCTGACAAATAAAAATTAAAAAAAAAAAAAAAAAGAAAGAGAGAGGGAGAGAGAGAGAGAGAGAGAAAGAGAAGAACATACTGGCTGTGAAAGTTCCTGAACAGCCAATGTAATGACCCATCCTTTTCATTAGGGATTCGTTTCTGCCCATCCCTGCACTCTCTATGTATCTATATGGGAAGTAACAGCCTGTCTCTTGGTTGGATTAGAGGCTTAGTAAGGGAGACATTGGGACATCTGGTGGGCGAGGTCACTGGCGAGGTCACCACTAGGGGAGGTGAGTTTAAGCACTAAAGTTGAGGCTCTGACCTTTCTTTGTGGAAACTTGTCTTGCTGGAGCCGAAGACCGTTATTGTGTCCCCATCCCTTACATGAAAATGAACTGTGAGCAAATTCACTCATTAGGATCATGGCTACCCTTTTACTGTCAGTTGTAATAGTTTGTCACTTGAAGGTCTTTTTAGCTCATTTTAGTGCTAAGTGTGGCCAATTCACACAAGCACAGCCAGATATGCTTTTTACAAGAAGGCTAGAGATTTAGAATCATAAAATTTTATAGCAGAAGGTGACCTTGGAAATCATCTAGTTCAACCCCTCATTCTACCGATAAGGAAATTAAATTTTGTAGAGATTAAGCCACTTGTCAAAGGTCAGCAACCAGGAAGCGGCAGAACCAGGGCTGAAACCCATTTCCTGACCCTCCTTTCTCTACTGAAAGTGCCATATATGATAAATCCAGAACTGGGTTATAAACTAACAAAGAATTATCCTACAACAAGCACTGCAAATAGAATCCTGTCCAATGAAGTAGCTATCTGCTATTCTTTCCCTGTGGGTATTGGTCTCTGGTATAGTTATTCAAAGCTTATGCTAATGATTAATTTGTGGTCAATTCTAAGTTTTCAAAGAAGTGAAAAATCTGCCCAGTGGACATAAAAGAAGGAAATGTGGATTATTTAGGATAAGGAGAAAGAAAGGTGGATCCTTGTATCTCTCTCAGCCTTCCTTCCCTCCAGGTTGTGGTCCTCAAAGAACATTACCAGATATTTACATGATATGAACAGTTCCTGGTATTAACAAGCCACATACTCCATTCTCCATTAAGATGTAGTTTACCAGTAGAAGAAATATGGAACTTATTTTAGATTTCTACCACCCACCCAAAAGTAGTTTCATGTTTTGTATACGAGCAGTTCTCTTTGATTAATTCAGAGACCTCCAAAGCTTATGCCTTAAACATTTCATGTTATCTAAGAAGAAAGTATGTTTCTTAGTGTAGAGATTGAATGCTGCTTCTGCCACAAGTCAGTGAAGTGTTCCATGAGCAAGCAGCATAGGGCTGGGGTCTAGAAGAAATGAATTGGAGCATATTTCGTTGATTTTAATAGTCTGACCTCTGAGTGTGCAGGCAGCAAGGCCAGGAGGTAGTGGCAGGCCATACATGACTGAATTAAAACGAAGCCTGGCATCGCTCAGGGAAGCCTTCCCACACCTGCTTCTCATTTCCTCTAGTTATTTCTGGTAATGAAAATTGGAACCGTTGCTATATATTTTGGGGTCTAGAAGGTCTATACATTTTTCTTTCATACAATATGCTTGTGATTAAATATATGTCTGTCTTAAAAAACAAAACAAAACAAAAAAAAAACCAACCCGAAGACCTAAGGGTTCCTGGAAGAATAAGGAAAAAAAATCTTAGCATGTTCCCCGAAAAATAGATTTTTGGGGGGGTTGTTCTTTTCACAATTCCAGCTGGAAGGCTGTGCCTTGCTGCCACCTTCCTACTTGCCTGCTAACATTTTCATCTACTATTCTCTTTATCTTTTTGCACACTGGCTTGGCCCTTCATTAGGGACCTGAATGGCAAAGCAGAGTAATAATACCAGCTTGTTTTAAAGAAGCTGAAGGATTTCTCTGGAATGTTGAAAGCATTTGGATGGGAGAGCAGCCCTTCCCGAATTCATTTTTTCGCTTGAGTTTTTTATTCTCCAATCATCTCCTAGGCAGTCCTGATGTCTGTATCAAAAGAAAGAGATGTGTGGCTCAAAAATGCCTATTGGAGCCTTCTCTAGGGAGCTCTTAGCATAATTTGTGATGAGTTTAGGGCTGGAATTTGGCCCAGTCCTTAATCAATCCTTAGGTGGTCCTGGCTCTTACTTTCTTGTTGCTAGGGACAGCCTTCCCATCTTCTTATCATTGTCTGCCTTCAATTGACATTCTGAAGTGCAGCTGTATTGATTATGACTTTTCCCTCCCCTCGCTGGTAGCTTGGAATCTCATTGCTGAGGAGTAATAACATGATATAGATTCATATGCACATATGCACGAACTACCGTGTTCAGTATTTGCATTTGCCTACACGTCTGCTGTGCAAGAGTATGCCATACGAGAGAGTCAGCCTCCTCCCCTCCCTGCCATGTGATGTCTATATATTTATGAGTAGGAGAGGAGCACTTGGGTATATGAATCTGCTTGCAATTTCCTAATGGAATCTGGCAGAAGAGCTTTGCAGTAGGACAAGTTCCAGTAAAAAAAAAAAAAAAAAGAAAGAAAGAAAGAAAGAAAGAAAAAATGTGTTCATGGAAGTGTTTTCCCCTCATACCTTTCACCTATTTGCCCTCCCAGGCCATTGTAGAAATAATTCTGAATGAGCCAGATTCTCTTTCTTGTCAGCAACGAATAAAATACTATGTTGAAGGACGGGAAAGTGTTGTAATTTTCCTCCTTTTAAACAGGACATATCATGGGGGAAGAGTCCAGGTGAACAGGATCCTGAAGGGGGAAAAGATTTTGTCAACAATGGCATAGTCTTCTGTAGCTGACTGGGCTTCAGATGTTGTTATTTGGGAGGAGAGGGGCTGGGAATGTTCTTTAAGGGAGAACACCAAGTTGTCAATGGTATTAGAGGTGAATGGGTTTGAAAAGCAACAGGCTCTTTTCCCCAGGGAGCTGCTGCTGTGTTGGGAGGCATCCTGAGATGAGAAATCCTCGCTATTCAGAAAAGGCCTCCATCAGTGCCATGATCTTTGTTGTCATAGCCTGTGCCTGCATGGACCACTTAAATCATGGGTCTTTTTTTTATTTTTTTAAGATTTTATTTATTTATTTGTTAGAGAGAAGTGAGCACTGGCAGATGGAGGCAGAGGGAGAAGCAGGCTCCCTGTCGAGCAAGGAGCCAGATGTGGGACTTGATCCCAGGATGCTGGGATCATGACCTGAGCCAAAGGCAGCTGCTTAACCAACTGAGCCAACCAGGCATCCCTTAAAGCATGGGTCTTAAAGAAAACCATTGCAAAGGTCCCATCCTGTCCCACATCCATACTCCCTAGACTTTCTGCCTTCCATCATGGCCTTGGTGTGGCCAGGGCTGTTGGGATGAATGGAATCCTGGGAAGGAGATTTATGGTGATTGGAGATGTCAACATATGGAATCCACAGACCTTAAAAATGTCTGTGTCTCTGCATGCAGACTTTTTATTTGGAACTTTATGTACCCGAGGTCCATGTCTTCAAGTGAATGAAAGAAAAATTGCTTATTTGGGGAAGCCTTGGCCCAATTCACCTGGGATAATAAAGCCTTTGGATCACATACATCTCATTCCATAGACATTCCATGGAATGGAATGCTGTAATGTAGCTATACAGCCTTGGGCAGAAAAGAGGCAGGAGAACATATTCTAAGGAGCAAACTGATCCTTCACATTCTTCAGAAGGACAATTTTTTTGTCATTTATTTTTTTCCTTCAGATACAATCTTCCACTGTATCTGAGCAGTTGCTAATAGATATAAAGATAAATGAGGACTATATTTGTGTAGAGTTCATGTAAGGGGCAGAGTCAAAGCATAAATTCTTTTGCTATGGACGCTGTCAAAGAATTTTAATATTCCACATGACCTCCAGTACTTTCCTCATGCAGAGGTCTTGCCCTAGCCCGCATGTATGAAATATGATGGTTAGACCTCTCCTGCAGCAACACTGCAGCTATTTTAAGGAAGATCCTGAGAACTCCAGCAATGGCTATCAAGCCTAGCAGATGGCAGGATGGCTGTAGGAACAGACTGGAGATTCTAGAGTTGGTTCATATGAAACACGCTAAGGAAGAAAAAAAAAAGATGCAGCCACCTTGTAGCATTCAGAAGCTTCTCCTGCTAGGAGGGACAGTGGCCTGAGTGGCCTCCTTGCTGGGGGTGAGGAGACAGAACTGGTGACTTTGCAAGTACCTGAAATTCTCAATCAAAGGAAGAGGAAATTGTGGCTGATATTTATTAATAATATTGTTTAAATCCTCTCCATTTTAATGGAGTTGTTTTGTTTTTGTTTTTGTTTTTTTGTCTAGTTATTCTATCAATTGCTGGTGGGATTGTTAAAATCTCCAACTATGATTATATAGAATTGTCTATTTCTCACATACTCTATTTTATTTCATGTATTTTAAGCTCTGTTATTAGGTGCATATACATTTTTTATTGTCATGTCTTTCTGTTGAATTATGAAAAGTCACTCTTTTCCTCTGGAAAACTCTGTAATGAAGTCTACTTTATCTAATATTATTATAGGCACTCCAGCCTTCTTATGTTTATTGTTTGCATGACATATCTTTTCCCATCCACTTCATTGCAAACTATCTGGATCTTTATCTTTAAAGTATCTCTCTTATATTGCTTAACATACAGTTGGGTTTTGCTTTGGATTCATTCTGACCATCTCTGTCTTTTAATTACAAGTGTTTAATCCACTTACATTTAATGTAACTTTTGATATGGTTGGATCTGGATCTGTTTTTTCCCATTCACTTTCTTTGTCTCAACTAATACTTATCTGTCACTCCTCAGAAAAGTTGCCTAAAGCTTGAAAATTAGGAAAGTAGGCTGCATGCCCTCTCAAAGTCATTCTAAAGCATTGTCTACAAGGTCTGCCTAAGACCAGGAGAAGATAATTTTGTTTGACTTACTATTTGCTATTAAGGAAACTAAGGTGCAGAGAGTTTAGTTACTTTGCTCAAGATCATCCAGGAGTAAGTATTGGAGTTGGAATTCAGAGCCCTAAGACTATAAATTTGATCACTTTCCCATACTGCCTCCCACTGGTAATTGCCTCATTATTGAGTTTATGGACAATTACCAGAGGAAGCAGGGAGGACTAGTGCTGCCTTTTGCTAGCTATGGTACCTGCAGATGGCATTTTCCGTTAAAGGGAAGGGCAGCTGTGCGATACCTCAAGGCGCACGTGAACCAAGCCCAGGGGTCCCAGGGCAGTGAGGCTCAGCCTGAATGCATAGGGTGTTTGTTCACTCTGTTGATCAGGAACCCTTCATGTTTACCACTGCCAAACACATAGATACATAGAAATGAAGTGCTGTTTTCAGGAAATATTCTGGTGACATGCATTTGTTCTTCTGTTTGATAGGGGAGTGGAACTGAGGTGAAAGAAAGGAGAGTATGACCAGCCAGGAAAACACACTGATGTAACAAAATGTTAGTGGTGTTTTAAGCACTTCCTCACAAAGCAGTGTGACCTCCTGCCACCCAGACAGGCTCTTTCTTTAGATTTTTTCTTGCTCATTCGCCACAGCTGTTTGTTGTTTTCTTAAATGTTAAGCTTTTTATAGCTCTTCAGTTACTTATAAAAAGTATCAGTTATTCAGGCCATACGAGTACTGGTTCAGTGCTAGTCTAATGAGCAGTGAGAACACTGAAGGCATATTTTTGTTGCTTCTATTTTCTCACCACTCCCCCAACCCCCTCTCTCACAAAGTTTCCCCTTTGGACTCAAATGACTCCAGATTTTTGGAATTTGCTAAAAAGGTGAGCCACCATTTGGTCTTTGTTGCTTAAGAATAATTCACTGCCCGTCTTTAATGTTACTGACTTTCATTGTTTCGTGAAGAGGAGAGGAATAGGTGGAACCTCACCCAGCCATAGGTGCTCTGAGGCGTTTAGAAGGGCTACAAACCTGTAGAGATGCACCTGTGATCTCTAGGGAAAAGAAGTCTCATCTTCATCATGCTGGATGGGGGTGGGGGGGTTCCTAGCACTTGGAGTGCCTTCATTGAGTAAATAGGAACTGTCTTGTCTCTTCAGTCTGCATCCACATGGAAAGCAGGCCTAGTAACAGAAGAGGTCCTGATAGAAGCATAAGGAAGATTCCAGAAACCATGGTCAAAAACACAATTGACATTTATGTTGTTGAAGAAATTGGACAGTCTCTCCTAGGTTGGAGGGCTTTACAATGATGTCTCAATTGTACTCACATTCTACATGAGAGCTACAGAACACTTGGAGAAATTGTTCTGATCTTAGTGCAGGAGAGTATCATTGAACACATCATGGAAGAAACCTCTCAGGAGAGCCAAGATGGAGAAAATCTACATGTACATTCTGCCATGGAGGTTGCCCACCTCGGAGCTTCAGACACTGGGGGGACTTGGAATAATTTGTAAGGGTCCTCACCAAGCATTTTTAGTTAATGTAACAAATAACTATCCTACATATATATGTGCTATTTTTCAGAAGTAAATAGATACTAAAGTGATTACTAAAATATTAAATATAACATTAAACTACTGGTGCTTTTAAAATATCATGATTATTTTCATCTATTTACTTGTTTTTACCTTAATATAGCTGAGGTTAGAAGCTGCTGTTCTAGAAGTAATAGGCCTTATATCCAGAATGTATTACAAATAAACTCCTTAGGAGACCCTGGCCTATTATTTGGGTGGAAAAGAATCAAATTATGAGTTTGTATTTAGGTAACCATACCCTCAGCCTTTCTTTCTCGGTGCTGGAAGAAGTGATGTCTTCCTTTTCAAAGGAAGACAATTCACCTAGCATACAACCTGGGATGATTTTGCAGAAATGGGTCCTTGTTAAAAGTGTTTTGAGGTGGAAAATAGACTTCATTCCAACCGGTGTTGACCTGGTTTGATCCCAAGTGTCCATCTTGTAAAGGTCTATTTATAGAGGAAATTGTATATATATATATATATATATATATATTTTTTTTTAGCTCAGAGGCTTTTATGTGTATCTATTGTAATATCATGCCTTTAGGTGTCCATGTAATAATAACCATGACTAATATTTATTGAGCGTTTAATACAAGTGGGACAACTTTCTGAACATTTCACATGTGTTATCTCAATAGGTCTTTGTGGTAGCTATTATTATTTTCATTTTCTACATAAAGGCATTACAGCCAGAGAGCTCAATAACCTGGGTTACCAGCACATGCATGATGGAGCCAAGATTTGGATCCAGACTATCTGACTTTTGAGCCAACACTCTAAACCACCATCCTATATTCACTTCATATAGAAAGTCTGACCCAAAGCTGGGATTTTTTAAAAATTACGACTAACATTTTAAAGGATTGTCTTTGTCCTTATTTAATTTAGGATTTAATTTTCCTTTATCATGTGAAAATTACTCTATTATGATAAAAAAATCTCTCCTCTATCTAGCTAGACTCTCAGATAGAGAAACTTATGAAAATTCCTACGTACCAGTTTTCCTAATTCTGTTTAATAAAACCTCTCATTTCTTCTTCGAGAATATTGTCTCCCCTTAATATGCCCTGCATAAGTGTGGGAGTTTATATTTTCTTTTCTTGGCCTCAGTTCATCAGTCTTTATAGTGGGCCACCTTTACACTAAAAACAATATAAACAATTGTGAATTAAAGAAGACATACAAACAGGGAGTTGGCACAAAAAAGATATTCAACATCATTACTCATTAGGAATATGCAAATTAAAATAAGGAGAGGGGTGCCTGGATGGTGCAGTCAGTTGAGCCATTGACTCTTGGTTTTGGCTTGGGTTGTGATCTTAGGGTCCTGGGATTGATTCCCTCCCGAGTCAGGCTCTGTGCTCAGTGGGGAGTCTGCTTGAGTTTCTCTCTCCCTCTCCCTCTGCTCCTTCCCCACTCTCTTTCTCTCTCTCTAAAATAAATAAATAATTCTTTAAAAAATAAAATAAGGAGCTACCACTACATATGCACGAAAATGGCAAAAATGGAAAGAACTGACAACACCAAGTGTTGGTGAAAATGTAGAGCAGCTGGAACTCTCATTAATAGCTGGTGGAAATGCAAAATGAGGCAGCCACTTTCAGAAAAGCAGTCTGGCAATTTCTTATGAAGTTAAATATACACTTATGTATGATTCACCAATCCTACTTCTAGGTATTAACCCACGGGATGTGAAGGCTATGTCCAACACAAAGACCCACACGTGGGTCTTCGTAGTCCCAAATTAGAAACGACCTAAATGTCCGTCCGCTGCTAAATGGATTAACAAATTGTGATACACCCAAACAATGGAATATTCCTTAGCAATAAAAAGGGAACAAACTACTGATAGATACAACAACATGGCCGAATCTCAAAAGCAAACGAAGCTGGACAAAAAGAGACTACATATTATGTGGTTCCATTTCTGTAAAAATCTGGAAGTGACAAAACCATAGTGACATAAAGCTGAGCAGTTGTCAGGAGGGTGGGTTTGGGAGTGGGGTAGGTATTGACTAGAAAAGGGAATGAAGAAACTTTGGGGAATGAAACAAAGGTTCTGTATATTGGTTAGAGTGGCAAGCATGTTTGTCACAATTCATAAATGCTTATCATCAGGCTGCACACTTTAAATCACACCTCAGTAAAGCTGATTAGAAAGTAATGTGTAGCGATCTTAGTGACTGAGCTGTATGTGAGACAATTCCATTTTTAAAACTCTAGGGTCACCTTCTATTGGGTTCTACCTAACTCATTTCACTCAATGTTTAATAAAAGGGCTTATGGCTTAAAATGTTTTGTATCTTAAATCAAAGCTATTTCTTCAATTGGAAAAGAGGGTGCTTGAATTTAATGTAAAACAAATATTCAGTGAAAAAAGGAAAATTGAAATAAATGTGTTCATACTCGAAATGACACATATCATTTATTCAGTGGTCATAGAGCCCTCTAAGGATCAATACGTTTTCATATTTGTTGATATTGTTAATATCCTGTCACACTGGATCAACTGCCTTGTGAAGACCTTATTTAGAGTTTGAGAATTTTGATGGTTGTGGGTGACATACTGGTTGCAGTACGAACCCCTTAAAACCAAAAATTCTCCATGTGGAACAGAAGCTAACTCTATGAGCTACCTGATAAAGTTTAAGGCTGAGTTTCATTACAAGAAATCAGTTGGTGGTTTGAGGCAAATAATGAATTATCTAGTTTATTTTGTAATTTTCCTATGAGAACCAATAAAAAATAGTGGTTTTTCCAATCATCATGCCCTTCAGAGATATGAATACATATCTATTTACCCTCTCCTTCAGCCAAAACGTGTTTATCTAGGGGTTTACATTAAGCAAGTCATTGTCTTAAGAACCACGGGAAATGCCAAGTTGCTTAAACTTTGATGATCACAGTCATATTTAGTTAAAATTCTGCACTGGGAAATTGGCTGAAGTGTCTATAAAATTACATGCAAATATTTTTTTTTTATTATTTCAGGCAAAGGACTCAAAAGATATATATTCTTTTTTTTCCTCTTTTTAAAAAATGTTTTATTATGTTATGTCACTATACAGTACATCATTAGTTTTTGATGTAATGTTCCATGATTCATTGTTTGTGTATAACACCCAGTGCTCCATGCAATACCTGCTCTCCTTAATACCCACCACCAGGCTCAACCATCCACCTGCCTCCCCAAGCCTCTAAAACCCTCAGTTTGTTTCTCAGAGTCCATAGTCTCTCACAGTTTGTCTCACCCTCCAACTTTTCCCCCTTTACTTTTCCCTTCCTTCTCCTAATGTCCTCCCTGCTATTCCTTATATTCCACAAGTAAGTGAAACCATATGATAATTGACTTTCTCTGCTTGACTCATTTCACTCAGCATAATCTCCTCCAGTCCCATCCATGTTGATGCTAAAGTTAGGTATTCATCCTTTCTGACGGCTGAGTAATATTCCATTTTGTATATGGACGATATCTTCTTTATCCATTCATTTGTTGAAGGACATCTCAGCTCTTTCCACAGTTTGGCTATTGTGGACATTACTGCTATGAACATTGGGGTACATATCACCCTTCTTTTCACTACGTCTGTATCTTTGGGGTAAATACCCAGTAGTGCAATTGCTGGGTTATAGGATAGCTCTATTTTTAATTTTTTGAGGAACCTCCACACTGTTTTCCAAAGTGGCTGCACCAATCTGTGTTCCCACCAACAGTTTAAAAGGGTTCCCCTTCTCCACATCCTCTCCAACATTTGTTGTTTCTTGCCTTGTTAATTTTTGCCATCCTAACTGGTGTAAGGTGGTATCTCAATGTGGTTTTGATTTGAATTTCCTTGACGACTGATGATGAACACCTTTTCATGTGTCTTTTTTGTAAAAGACATATATTCTGAAGACAGAATATTTAGGAGTGACTGTGGGATGCTAGAAAAGGCTCCACCTTCCACCCCCAGATGGGTCTCCTACCAACCTGCCCCGCAGGCCTGAAATGACGCTATTAGAGGAATATTGTGTTAAGCATTCTCTTTTCCCTCCAGCCAACATCGCCTGGGAGCTTGTTAGAAATGCAAAATCTCAGCATCCACCCACAGACTGACTGAACTAGAATCTGCATTTTAACGAGATTCCCAGACATCTAGACCACATCGTAATGTTTCTTCCAACCCTGAAGCTTTTCTGCTGCTCTCTGCCTACCAGTAGTGTGAACATTAAAGGGCTTAATTCCTTCTGCTGCAGTATTTTGAGATGCACTGAAGGTCAGGTGTCTGACCCCTCCCAACAGGGAGAGACTTGAACCATTCATGAGGTTTCCTATGAGACCTCTCCTGATGTTTACTTACCACTTGTAGTTCAATAAGCATCTTTGTAAGTAAGAGGAAGAAATTGCAGGTATCTGAAAAGCTTTGTGCACACAGCCAAAGGGGGCTCAGATTAGAAGGGCCTGCTCTGCAACACTCTTTATTTAATAAATGTTAAATGAGAATAATAAATACCCTTCCTCTTGGCTTGGAAATGGCTTTTGCATGGCCTCGATACAAATACATTTTGTAATCCTTTCAAAGCACCTGTTGTTTTGTTCCTACCTGGGTCCTATGTGGATGACTGTATTTACTCACTGAGGTGTGCGCAGATTACTTGAATGGCTGAATCTTTCTTCCAAGCTCTGGCTGATGTCTGAGCATAGCCTTTTCTCTTCTACCCAGAGAATGCCCTTGAGGCGCAAGCTGAGTGGAGTCCTGAAATGGGTCCCCCTCTCCTCCCATCCTTTTGGGAGCTGCTTATCCACAGAGGTGGCCTGAACCCTATGTTAGAAGAAGCCACTCAACACCCAGGGAAAGGAGAGAGGGGTGAGAACAGGAGTTAAGGGTCAAGACCCTAAAGAAGTCATCTGACCGCCCTCAGCCTTAGTTTCTGGTCTGTAAAATGGAAGGGTCCAGATGACGTAGGATGTAATTGCAACTCTAAACCAGGAAAAAGGTTGAGAGAGTTAGATTTGGGGAACTGTGACACCCATTTCTTAGTCATTTCCCTGTGGAAACACCACAACTCCAATCTGGAGCTCGTATTTTACAGATGGAGAAACTGAGCCCCTGAGAGGGTGAGTGACTTCCTTAGCTGCACCCAACTCGGATGGGAGGGCCTGATCTCAGGACCCAGACCTGAGCATTCTGACTTCACCTGCCAGTTCCCTGCACTCCCCTTCAGCTATTACCAACTCAGACCATTTGCTTTGTTTCAGAATTTTATTTAAAGGCTGTGCAAAGGTCAGACATTCCAAATCTACCTGCTGCTATAAGTAGGTGAAAAGAAACGAGCTTAAAATAGTCTCCTGCAGGTACAGAGCAGCAGAGAACATACAATGAACTTGGATTCTATTTGGATTACACACACTAAAGAGGGCAAAACACTTTTTTAAACATTGCCTCTGTAGTCTCAAAACTCCCCTCATAAGGTAGGCAGAAGCAGACACGGCTAATGCCCTTTCCCAGAGAAACGAAGGCAGAGCAGTTACAGGAGCTCCCTAAGGTTTCGCAGTCAGAAATGGATGATAATCACAGCTGCCTGACATTTCCATGATCTATTTTCTCACCTAGCCACTGGTCCTGCCTGCAGCCATCATGCCCCCTGTTCTCCTGCCCAGGTGTCGCTGGCCTCAGAAAGTGGGGCTGGGGCTGGGGCTGGGGGGAGGGTGCCTATAAGGAAACAACTAGGAAAACGCAGAATGCCAAACTCTATGGCTGTCCTTAGGTTTTGATAACACAGGAAAGAATCTTTAGATTCCATCTAGGACATCATTGAATTTAAATATCTTACCAGTTTCAGCTAAACCTTCTCAAATTTTTAGCCCTGCTAAAAACAGATACTTATTTATCTGGAGTTTAATTACAAATATAGCTTTGTTCTGCATGGATAAAATGCAAAAAAGTCAAGAACAGTTAGCTAGAGTCAGAGCAAGTGAGAAAAACAGCTGCTTCCTTTTTTTTTTTTTTTTCATTTTCGACAGTCATAACACCCAAGTAGCACAGAGGCTAAGAGGGTAATTTAGTGTTGTGGTTAAGAGTGTGGGCATTAAACTGTGTTTGCATCTTAGCTCTGCTATTTACTAAGCTTTTGACTCTGAGAAAGTTGTTCCTTAGGTCAGTTTCCTCATCTGTGAGGTGTGGATAATAATGGAAGCTACCTCTTAGGGTAGTTGTGAGGGTTCAGTGAGCTAACACAGGCAAAGTGCTCAGAGTAGAGCCTGGTTAATAGTAGGAACTCAACAAATGTCAGCTATTATTGTTATTGTTACTAGTGAGGAGGGGGAAGTTAAACATTTTGCCTTTACTGAATGTAAACCTAGTACTATGCAATTGAATTCTAACACACCAAGTAAGGAACATAGGTCATTAACTGGTAAACTCTATGTGGTTGCCCAAGCCAAGAAGTGAGCTAGGAAATGGCCAGTCCATTTAAATTGACCAAACACAGAGGATCATGCAAAGAAATGGATAATGCAAATAACCTAATGTAGGATTAGTAACCTAATCCATTGTAATAGCCAGTGCCTGAAGTGATGGTGTAGTCAGAAATGATCAAGGGCCTTTTTGAACTTCAGAAAGAAAGAAGCGGATTTCTTTCTTCCTTTCTTTCTTTCTTTCTTTCTTTCTTTCTTTCTTTCTTTTTTAAAGATTTTATTTATTCGCTGGACAGAAAGAGGGAACACAAGCAGGGGGAGTAGGAGAGAGAGAAGCAGGCTCCCTGCTGAACAGGGAGCCTGATGCAGGGCTCAATCCCAGGATCCTGGGATCATGACCTGAGCCAAAGGCAGAGGCTTAACGACTGAGCCACCCATGCACCCCAGAAAAACCAGTTTCAACACACTGGAGAAATACATTGTGTCTGGTCATAATAGGTTATATAGTTAGGAGAAGGAAAATCCCCTCATGACAAATACATAAATGTCTGCTCTTATTTATACATCAGTCTCTAATGTGTGTAGTTAGTGTAAGTCAGTTTCCCTTATCCTAATCAACTCTGCATGAACTAAAAAATTCAAGTCCTGGAGCCAGCAATACTAGCCCCCTGGATCTCGGAATTCCCAGAATACTGCAGCCTCTAAAGTCTGGCCACTGAAATCATTTTATCTCTTTCTGATGTATCTCTCATTAGATACCAGAATTTAAAAGATCAGGATCCCTGTTTCAGTCTCACAGAGTCATTATACCTATGACGTTTTCTGCTCATCAAGAAAGACAGAAATGCTCTCGATGCCTTTGTGGGAAAGCTGAAGTTACAAAAAAATATACCGAAGACAAATACAAAATTAAGTGGAAAGTCTCCTTCAACATGGTGAGAAGGGGCAGAGTCTGGAATTGACTGATTGAAATAGGCAAACTTGTCAGAAAGGTCCAGACGATCCTTGGGTACTCATTTTGGTAATGAACAATTGCCTGTAACACACATGGAATTCCTCCCCCGGTTCTATCAAAGCATTCCCAGGCGGCCCAAGGAAGCTAGTTGCATTGCTTCACCATCATCCATTTGTCACCTAAAATGTTATTGTCCAGAGCTCACCTCACTCCCCACACGTGACTCTGATTTTTGGCAGTTCCCAGAAATCAGATCCACTCTCAAGAAGCTGAAGATTGGCCACCACCGAAGGGTCAAAGCAATGGCTCACAGGTACGGGGCTGGCCTGAAGGCTGAGCAGTGGCAATGTCTTTAGGATAAAGGCAGAGCCTCCCAGGGGGCTGGTGTGCTGGGGTGACACTGACTCGGTAAGTTCTAGTGTGCTTGCAAAGGAGGACAGTGTACGGCCAAGTGCCAGGATTTTTGGAGCCCGTGTGCTGCCTCCTAATTCTGCCTCTGCCATGTTCTGGCAGCATGACCTTGTGCCAATTACTTGGCCTTCTTGTGTCTTAATTTCCTCATCTGAAAATGAGTTTAAATCT